>NQII01000611.1:85199-106826 GCA_002778355.1 Clitarchus hookeri | reverse complement strand
GGGGGGGGGGGGGGGGGGGGGGGTGATGGATGTGAGCCAATATCGTGCTATAATCCCTAAACCGGCACGCGACAACCTCTATCCTTAAGTTCACTGATGATTGAAGATGTCTGTTTCCTTAGTGTGCGAGAAATCTCCGGCTTGTTGCAAAGAGATCAAATCTATTAACTAGATTATTGAGGTCTTCGGGAAATATCTATTCAGTGTTCTTATCGTCATCCACCTTCTTGATACCACTTTTTAGCCGGTGGGTATATGTATGAGTGCATCGAGAAAATAGCATTTGTCTTCACTACCAACACTGCATCAGATATCGTCTTTATCACCCTTTTTTTTCTGCACAGGTTTTACCTGCTTCTTCGTCAGAACAGACACCAGACATCAACGAATATAATTTTTTTTGTAGGAAGAGTCTAGTTGGTAACATTAGTCTATTACCGTATGTGCCCACTAGCAGTCGTCATTTGTCTATTGGCCGCTTGTGTATAAGTGATGAGTGTCTGTTACATGAGTGAGCGAATGAGAATTATGTTTTCCCGATACTGACCGTCCGTGATTCGCGGGCAGTCAGATACGACGCGTAACAATTCAAATGATCCAATCACGAAAATGGTTCTAAACTAAAGTTGCCACTACGCGAAACTTTTTCCGAGGCGTGTATTAACCATTCCTTAGGTAACTCGTTTAGTTAAAACCTACGATAAAACGTGATACGACACGCGGATATTACTAGGTTGACGAGTATAACAGAGGGCTTGGAAAAAAAACTTAACGTTTATGAAAATAAAATGTATAGCAAAGGCGGTTACCAGGTAGGCATTTAGAATTTTTTGCCTTATAAGTCTTAAATAAATACAGTTTGATACATCTTAAAATGTAAGACCACCTTTCATTAAGGTTACACAATATTATAGCAATTTGCTCATTTTAAGGTCAACAATAAATTCAGAATTTGGGTCTGTAATCTATTTTTTGAACTAACGATCGTCTGCAAATGACGTATATCAAGTTTGGGCAACTGATTATACAGTGTTGATTTGGCATGCCATATTCATTGCCATGGTATCCGAGATAGTACCCTTTCGGCATCGACGAATTTATTGCTTAGAAAAGAAGTCGGTATACATCCACTGCCGGAGATTTCATTTGTCAGAGAAGTGTTTTACAGTTAACAAACATTTCATTTTGGCACAATTTAGAGGTAAAAATATGACTGCCTTTATACTTAAGAAAATTATAAACTTTGTCAGCTCCTGTATAATAAATACGGAGATACAGTAAAGGCACAAGAATAATAAAATATGAAATGCACCAAGTAATAAAAAGGGTAAATATGGTTTTAGAAAATTATACCGAAAAAAAATGTACCTCTGAGCTAATTTTAATGTTTAATGTCGTCACAATTTCTTGTTGTAAAACGGTAATAATTCTTGTTTTTATAGTTGGAAACATGTGCGCCGAAGAACGTAAAATTTTCGAGATTTCCTTTTGCTCTTATTCGTCCCCGCGCATACAATATGATAATGAAAGAAAGTCACGTTCAGTCAGTTCTTTGCTGACCCTTGAACTAATAATGTCTTCGCGAGATGCAGGTTTTAGAACTTGGACGTGACCGGAGTGGCAACTGGATACCGAGACTCCAGAACAGCAGACTTCTAACTTTAACTGTCGTATACTTACAAATCACGTTTACCTTTTGTAGTAATTTTTGCCTTTTTTTTAAAACGATAATCATATATTGCACAGGTGTTTCGTCTGGGCGATACTTTAATATTCTTTGCACGTGTCGTTAACTAGCACAATACAAAGTTGTGACCTAAGAATGTAAAAGTTTCAACGCGTTTTATCCAAAGAGATTTATTTGAACGTGAAATACTGACCAGATGCATGTAACCTTAGCACGAAATTGGGTTTAACAAATTAGATAATACTAATATTTCCGATAAAGTAATGGAAAGAAAAGAGTTCTTGTAAATAAGAGGTTATATGGAGAAAATATAAAATTACCAAGTCAACGTTGCTTAAAAATATAAATTATTATAGTATGGTTTGAAAATTTTAAACATCTTTTACGGCCATTGATAGTAACGTAGAGCTAGTTTTCAATTCACAGTAAAAAAAAAGTCAAACATTTTATGTCCGAAATGATAGCCTAGTTAGTTTTTTGATAAACTAAATAATTAATTATTAATTAAATAATTTAATTTCTCGCAGGAAAGTTTTACGCAGATAAAATTAAAATTAAGTACTGAGAAAAAAATTTACATTTACCTTTCGACAGCTTTCACAATTTCTATGGGAGTAAAGGTATTATTTTCTCTTTGGCAAGTCTTGAAACAAGTTTTCAGGTATCTAATTAATCATAATCCTCTTTGAATTAAAAAAACCTCTAATAATAGATTTCACTCAGGGTTCATATTAGCGACTATACACTTCTGTCAGGCAGTTGCGCTAGAATTAAAACTTAAATATGTCCCCTTACTTCAAAACAATTATATTATGCCTGGAGGAAAAATAAAATAATAATATTTAAAACAAACTTTATTACCATCTCCTCAATAGATCCACCTCGCTAGCCTCAATCAAATTAAGAATCTGGAGTCATACACTAAATAAAGGCATCTATGTAGACATGGAATCAAGAGGTCCTTTTAGCAATGGACAGTTGACATTTGTTCGTTGTTTGGTAATTGAGCGTTTGCATCTTAACTACGCCCACTTTTCAGGTCAGTGGCTATTAAATTTAGGAAAACTTCAACAATGTTGAGAATTAATTTCAATTGGGAATGAATTGATATCAGCTTATACGATACGTAAATTCCGCATGTTGTCGATTTCAGTCCTAAACCTAAATACCAACTACACATTTAAAGTGCTGTAAAGACAAATTTGGGTATAACGATTACTTAAAAATGTAGATAAAAAAAAATAGCGAGATCTGTGATTTGTAGTCTTGAAAAATTAATTAAGAAAACATTGTGCGAGGAGCGGACAGTCACAATACTGCTCTTCCATCATTATAGCTGCACAGTCTTACGCTTGACTGCAATTTCATTTGACGTCACTAACTTCACATTACTGAAGAAGAGTATGTACTTGCACGTTCAGGGTCAAGAAGCGAGGGGGCAATACGGGCGACATTAACACGCACCCCTAGCGCCTCATCGCTCCAACACGCAAGATGTGCACTATTTCCGTCGTGATGCTGTACCGTGTAAAATAAATGTGAAATAAGGGAACTTTATTTCACGCTATGAAGGCCAACAGGTTAAAGTATGCCCGCATAGTCGTACGTTTCCCTTACCGCAAAAGGAAACCACGTGGGGAAACTTTATAAAATTAAATTTTTGACAATTTTTACGATTTTTCTACGTGAATACACTTAGTGTGATAAAATAAAATAAAAAACTGAGGTATATATAACTGTTCTTACTTTTCCTGGTAGAAAGTCGTATTTCCAGAACACCTATTTGTCGAGATACGTGTATACACTTTAACAACGAGTTCACAGAAAATGCTTCAGCACGCGACGCGCCGATTCTGTTCGCCTTCGTGGTATGCAACTTGCTGTGCACGCAGGTACGTGAAGCTGCGGACTGCCGGCGCTGTTTTGCACCGAGCTTCGACATGTAGTTCAAAAACAACGTTGTATACGTCTGTGTGTGTGTGTGTGTGTGTATGCATGTGTGTATACTAGTGCACTGCGCGATGGGGGTTGGTGACACCTGTGTCTGACGGACATCGTAGTCCGGCCGTCTTGGCGTATCGCAACAGCCCCCTGCACGCAGCCACGCCGACGTCACGCAGTTCCCACGAAGCCCGGCGTGTTTGAACTTCGGCCGCTGGACCGGTTCGCGCAGTTGCAGTTTCCGAGGAGGTAGAGACGAAGGAGAAACAGAGAGGGAGGTGATTGGGTGCCCCGACACTTGTTTGCACTAACACCGCCCGAACAATTCGCAGGGGAAATATCTGTTTCGCGTATCCATACAACACGTCCACCTGAGACAGCAGGCGAGTTGTAATGTAAAGCAGGTCTAGACCACTTACTCGTTATATAGTCCATTAATGGTTAATTACAACGTTTCTGAATCCCTGTTTGAGTTCTACTTTCAAGATATTCCTCCTCCTCATACAAACAAATCTTTACCTAGTCTAGAAAATTACACCAACGGGACAAGGCACCGCATTCGTGCGCACTCAGTGTAATAATATTTTGCATAAGAACTATTTCTTACTAGGTATTACCAACACATCTATTTGCTACCCCATTATTCATATTTCTTATAATTTAAATATTGTAATTTATAAGTAAAATATAAGTACACTTTATTTTATCGAAAAATAAGCACGTCATACCGGGAGTGGTTTTTCAAAGGTTCGATTCAAAAAGTGCGAAGAAACCGCGAACAGATTATACGTAGGTTGCCCACAGTTAATTGGGCACTTTTGAAAGACCTACTAACGATCTACTTCCCATCTTATTTTGTATCATTCCGCTTCATGTAGAATTAAAATTGCCATGGACCGTCTCACGTTATTCATGCGCTATCCAAGTCGAAACCAAGCAGTTCTTATAAACGTACACGTCTTAAAAATATGCAAATCCGTGCTTTTATGTACAAAAAAAAACGCAAATAGCCATCAATTTACACATTACACGTTCAGGAAGACGTTAGGTCTCAGAAATATTTTTTATGAATACGCTGACAACTTAAGTGGGAGCCTGCGTGCATATGTGAATTATATATATATATATGATCTACGTGTACATTTGGCAAAGATTTTTTTTCAGTTGTTGAATTTAAAATTAGTCACTTTTTTTTTTTCGTGAACGGTCTTTACTCCAGGGCTTTTCAACTTTTTGACATGAATACGTCTTTAAAATCAGGCCGACATACGAGGTGCCAGAACGGAGTGGAGTGGAGAGAGATTTGGGTGGCTCTTATCATCCACGTCTTCAGAGCTGATAAGGGTGAAGGGAGGTGAGTATGGAGGAGTGCTGGAATGCAAGGGCGGGGGAAAATGGGAGATCCCCAAGAAAACCCGCCGAACAGCGGCATCACCCAGCACGATTCCTACATGCACAAAATCCGGAAGCGACCCCGCCGAGAATCGAATCTGGTTCGCCTAGGTGGGAGGCGAGTGGTCTAGCCACTACACCACCGCGGCCTCCTGCCAGAACGGAAACTGCGATGAAACGTTTGCTGTGTGATCCATTCCTACATTATTAACTTCGTGGATAATAACACGATTGGAATAAACGTGGTCTCGTTCAATCAGGTATACGACTACAATGCGAGCATGATCTCCAGTTGTCACCGCGCATGCGCGAGGTGCAGGTGGGGGCCCGTGGCGACTGACGGCAGTTTTGGGCGATACTTCCCGACAATAAATTGGGTAGATTATTATGGAAAATATAATTTAATGAAGTTTTTAGTATCGTTGCCCACACACAAAAAAATTAATTACAGCAACGAAATGGAACATTTTTATCTGTATTGCGCAAATTAGTAGTAAAATTCATGCATTTTCTAAATGAGCGCACAGTTACAATCTGAAAATCCGCAAATGTTTGAATTCACAGTGAATGAATGTTTTACAAGACGCCTGAGGGGCGTATCCGAGTTCGTGAGGGATGGAGGTATTAATGAAAAAATAAAAGAACTAAATTTGTTTTCAATTTATTCACGAAGCTATTATTTACAAAATTTATCTATCTATCTCCAAAATTGCTCTTTTTATTTCTCGGTGAACGCAATATTTAATGTCTATTTAAACTCTAACTATCATCCTTCTTAATGCCCCTGTTTGGTTATAGTCAATTAAATCATACTCATCATTAACACACGTTCAGTCTGTCTGTTGCCATCATTTGTAATGTATTTCACTCACGCGTCCAGTCCAATAGTCCAGCCTGCAGTCGTGCTCCTCACTGCTCCGATGCTCGCAGTGGCAGATTTTCCTCCCGCTGGTCACTTCTCTCGCCGCTCGTTTCTCTCGCTCGTCGTCTATCGCCAAAACTCCAGCCACTCGTCCACTCATCAACTTCCGGCTCGGAGGTCCGTCGCGCTATTTATACTCTGATTTTCTTTGCCTGGAAAGTTCAACGTACCACGAGCTGACAGAAACTAGTGCAGTAAAACACTAGAAAATTCTTCAGATAATCACAGAAACTCAATACTACCAAGGTCAGCAGCGCGCGCCGCAAAAAGGTTAATCGTGTTGGCTCGTTTTTTGTAACAGATATGTGGTACATGGTTTATCACTCGCCTGTCATTCAAAACATCCCTTGTGACTCGCCGCCTTCACTTCACTTCCACTCGCTCGCGTGGGACAAAGCAGCGAGAGCGTAACACGTTTTAGAATATCTATAAATATTCTTGTTATTGGCTCGATGGGTTGAATGGTAAGAGAAGGAGCATATATTATTCTCTCAGAAGGATTACCAGTGGGCGGAGTTGCGTGGGCTATTATTGAGAATACCGCCTGGTTTCTGTTACTCACAAATCAAGGACTCTTCACAGAAGCGCTCCTCCCACAGGTCAACGAACCGATAGAAAGCCATCTAATCCTACTATTCTTTCTCAGCCTGCAAGTAATAGCTTCTAAGACGAGACTTTCACAACCACTCATATCTTTTCAAAAGTCTACTGAAAATCCAAGATCATATTTTCTGAATCTTTATGCATCCTCAGTGCCGCGGTGGTGTAGCGGTTAGACTACTCGCCTCCCACTTGGGCGAACTGGACTCGATTCCCGGCGGAGCCGTTCCCGGATTTTCGCATGTGGGAATCGTGCCAGACGGTGCCGTTGGTCGACGGATTTTCTCGGGGATCTCCCGTTTTCTCCGCCCTTACATTCCGGCGCTGATCCCGCTTCACCCTCATCACTTCTCAAGACCTCGATGTTTGAAACCGTCATAATCTCTCCACTCCACTTCATGCACCCTCAATTTGTCATATGCTTTTTTTTTTTTTTAAAGGTGACCCACAAATATTTAAATACTATTTTTTTTAATTCTCAATTTTGCGATATTAAGAGAGTATCTCATAAAATTAAAATAACACTTTTAACTTTTTTCTTAGTTTATGTGATATTTTAGGAACTTATCAAAAATTAAATAAAATATTTCTCAATATATTTGTGATTCATGTTTGATGACCGGAAATTCAAAATAATATTAGACTATTAGAAACCCCCTCTTTGCAATTATCTACCTCGTGCACCGCAATTACAGCAACCGAATGATTATAATTTTAACACAAAGCGTTACATATGCGGTACAATACAGTGCATGCTCCTATTACGTTATATATATATATGTATGTATATATGTATGTATATACATATCATTATGCTACGCAGGCCGCGATGATACGTAAAAATAACTAAAGGATGTCATGAAAGCCATTTATAATAACTTGAAGTTACTCAGGCTAAATCCGGAAGCATAACATGGGGACGTCACTTATAAATCGGAAAGGTAACCATCGAATAAGAAAGTTTACATTTTCAAATATTTTGAGGAAATAGTAGCATGTAAATTTTTCTTACATTATACCAAACCATTTTGCTTCCCTTGCAATCAGTGCAAAAGTCAAGACAGTTAAGTTATTTGTTATTTCGTTTGTCTATATTTTTATCCCCATTAATACCACACAGGCTATCAAATGAATATTGCAACAAAAATTAAAATCCTTGTCGCGTCCGAGTAATAAGCTTACCCAATCAACGTTCGAAATATGTAAGATGACACGTTATACCGACACAGCTCTTCCATATTCTTCCTAAGAATTCTGCGGAACACTGCCATAATACACACATAATGAAAAAAAAAAAAAAAAAGTCTTCCGCTTGCCGCTATTTCGGGCAAACTTTGTGACACCGTACAGGAAATTCCAGCATCAGCACATTACAAGTACTTATTCAGCAAAAAAAAAAAAAATCTCTGTGCCTAAACAGAGGAGAAGGTGCAAAACACCATAGTGACATACAGGAAGGGAATTAAACTTTTTGCTGAGGGGGCGCGGACAATCTTTAGTTAACTTACGACTCTGAGAGATTCGGTATAAGCCATATACAATGGATGATTGAAGCTAAAATAGCGTGCACATTATTTGTAAATATTGAAGTTTCTTATAAGTCACGAATGGTACCTAAAGTAAGAAACTGGGGATATATTAGGTTGAAGTTTTCGAAACCAATAATACGAATCTAATGGTTGATTTGTAGCAGTACAAATTATGGTGTGTAATAAGGTAATCCAAATATCAAATAGCTGTACACACCTATCCAGGATAGAAAAGATTTAAAAGAAAAAAATTATTTAATTTTATTATCATGCATTATTACTTTTCAGCGAATAAACGACTTTCCCTTGCAGGGAAATAATTCTTCTCTTACATAAACCAGGGGGAAAAAATACGAGGGGGAATTCGCTAGTTCCTCCCCCCTCCCCCCAAATTTATTTGTACACTGGTGACATAAAAATAACATAATCAAAAAAACGTAGCTGGACTACCGCCCTCAAGAAGTAATTTCGTTCAGATTTTTAGCGTGCAAATATCGCCTTTAACCACCTAACACCCTGGTATTCTGTAACCACGTCTTCGCTTACATAACATGAATAAATTGAAAATTAATTTGAGATCTGCAAAATTTGCGAGATTACGCACTGTTACACTAAACCTCACAGTCCTGAAGACATTCGAGATGTCATTTGTTCCTCGGCTGATTCCTCGATGAAAATCCTTTTTCATTGCAATCATAGGACACAATGTCTCGTTACACCATTATGATCTGTTTGCCCACTAGTGCAGAGCACCCTCATTACGTATCAACATTTGATCCATTGACTTAAGTAAACACACGCCTTATAAAAAGTACCTGGGGCACGTATAAACGCTAATCGCACCGATATTAGAAGGTTTCTGGAAGAAAATCTGGAAAACACACCGCGGAGAAATATTCTGTCACGATAATGAATTTCTATAGAGCTGTTTCTCAAGCAATTTCATTTCGGCGTAAGGAATTGTGTTACAGGAAAGTCTGGGAGAGAACATTTTTTTTACAAAAGGGTAGAGTAGTGTTTTTGAACAATTTCTGCTAACGTGTCCCAAAATTCATTCTTCTGTTGGATACGTATAACATGAAAAGGGGACCGCGGTGGAGTAGTGGTTATACCATTAGTTTCCCACTGAGGCAAACCAGGTTCGATTACCGGATTTTCGCAAGTGGGAATCGTGTCGGACGATGCCGCCGGTGCCGGGTTTTCTCGGGGATCTCCCGTTTCCCCCGCCCTTGCATTCCGGCGCTGTTACATACTCACCTCGCTTCACCCTCATCGGCTCTCAAGACCTCAATGTTAAGAGAAACACAAATCTCTTTACTCCAATCATCACTGTAGGAAGAAAGTTGTGTATAACTATGGTAAAAATGTGCCATGGAATTTTCTTTGGGCCTGTAACAAAAAAAAAATCGAGTTATGGCTTACTAGTTATTATTTCCATAGAGTATAATTGGGTGTATTTTCCGCATAATTCTCCCAAATCACGCCAATAGAAATAGAAGGGTCAGGAAAAAAAAGTAGAAATCGATTTAAATCCTGAAATGCAGTTTCGCTCCACGTAGTAAGCGCGTTCGGCAAGCTTTTGATGGGGTCGCTGTTACGATGCTAATTACCGCGCCAATTAGGAGGATAACTGCAACCGGTAGAGGGGAGGGGGAGGGCAAAGCCGTCCGCTGGAGGGGTTGAATAGAAGTGTAGAGGGCGGTCGGGCTAGTTCAAGTATTGATGCGCCGTATGGGGGCGCGAGCATGAACTGAGCTTGTGGTGGTTGCGGTATCAGCCGCCACGTAGCTGCCTTGCCGTCGGCGTACGAGGAACTCAACTGCCGCGAGCTGCGGTGCCGCAGCCGAGGGGAATTGCATTACCTGCTCGACGGTGCTCGGGTCTCGTATTTCGGAACTGACGATCGTGCGAGAAACGCGTTGGTGCATCCCGCTAGGCCACCCCCTCCCCTGCCCTGGGATCGCTCCGCGGCGCATCCACACAACTTCGCAGTTGAAGGCCGCGGTTACACGGGACACACGACTATAAGCTGTCAACGGTAAACTGAGCACTTTTGTAAACCCTGCTAACGATCTACGTGCATGAAGATTGCGTACTTTCCCGCCAAATGTAAAATTAACATTGCCATAGCCTGTTCACTTTATTCACGGGTTGGTCATGTGGAACTGTGGAATGATAAGAAAAGTAAGTATTTTAAAATTTTGACAGTTCTTACACCTAGACGTATTAAAAAAAAAGAAAAGGAAAAAAAAATTGTTATCTAGAATGTTTACCTAACAATTTTAGTTCAACGTTAAGACATGGAACTTCTGTACTTCCATTGTTGCCAACTTTACTGGGCGCTTGCCGCTCAGTGTGCCCGTTAAGGACCCCGTCTACCTGGAACTTTTTCCCACGTTTAGGCCGAGAAGCGCGGGAGCGATAAGGGCGACACTGCCACGCGCATCAAGTACGCCATCGCCGCTAAGCGCAAGGCTCTGAACTGGCGTGCAGTGTTCTCGTCGTGCTGCGTGTACCTATGGGACTTTCAGCGGTGACCATATTATTTTATTAGTGGGAAGTCTTTAGGAAGGTTCAGTGCAGGCGCCTATAGTAGTTTTGTATGTATCTGATGCGTGCATTTTGAGCTACAGCGCCTTGGAAAGGCCGTTTTTAGCGGTTTTGGAGTACTCTGAATTGATGTTTCTAACGTACGTGATATTTTGAAAGTACTTAACAGTTCTCGTCTGAAGTGTGTGTTCTTTTTGTAGATTAGCACGTTGGACGCACGCTTAATAGTTTCGTTGAAAAACGTGTATTTCGAACACTCTGCAACGCAGTTCAAGCGCCAGGTAGACGGGCGCCTTAAAATATATGCAGGTAGGAGAAGTGATGTTTTTCATTCGTTGAATTCCAAAGTGCTCACTTTACCGTGAACAGACTATACTTCACTGCACACATGTTCAGCTTTGCACGGGTTAAGGTTTATTCTATTTATATTGGGAACGAAACGAGTTTCCTTACGGTAGAGTTCGGCAAACAAGGAAAAATGAAAAATAAGCTGGCAGTAAATTGATAAATACTACTTATCTGTGAGTAAACGTTTGTATTCGGCACGACTTGTCATGTATAATTTCCCTAGCCAAAATAACAAAGACTAACCTCATTATTTAACCATCATGTACGCTTTCCAACAGTATTAGAATTCGTAAAAAATAAAAATGAAATTGTATGTGACTTTGAGCTTATGTAAACATGCTTTGTTGACATATAAAGTTACGAATTTAAGGTGAAATAAAGTTAGCCATGATCAATTGAATTTTGCGATTGTGCTATCACATTTAAATAAAGTTTTTGTGTAAAATAAAAATTGAAAAATGTCACTTTTTACCACAAAATATTACAAAGATAAACACGTGTACATATTCCGTTATATTTCCACTTTTAGTGCAAAGAAATAAGTTTATCCTTTAATTAGGTTAACGCAATTATGTTTACTTTATGACAATTGCAACCAACCCATCTGCTTACATACAAAACGGGGAAATTCCGGCTCAAATGCGTAACTAATGTTACCGGGCGAACAAAATCTTTAGTTGCCAAACCCAACCTCAGTAGAGGAAACCTTATACAAGGGGGGCCGCGGTGGCTGAGTGGCTAGCCTGCTCGCCTCCCACCAAGGCGAACCGGGTTCAATCCCCGGCCGGCTCACTCCGGATTTTCGCAAGTGGGAATAGTGCCGGACGATGCCGCTGGTCGGTGGGTTTTCTTGGGGATCTCCCGCTTCCCCCGTCCTTGCATTCCGGTGCTGCTCCATACTCACCTCGCTTCACCTTCATCGGCTCTCAAGGCCACCCAAATCTCTTCACTCACCCCTTATACATGACTACACTAGCTCCTATCGCAGTCACTTCTTGCTCCAAATAAACTGTCTGGGTAAGCTTGCGCTCTCATAGGTCGCTATGAAGTAAATAACAAGTGTTATTAAGATGGGCGCAATTGGCGGTATTCTGTATTCGTCGTAATAAACAAAAAAGCCATGTGAGAAGGTAATTTTCTTGTAACTTCACAATCAAAATTAAGTAACATGTATGAAAAATTTAGAAAAGCAAACATTTTACAAATTGACTAATACTTAAACTTATATGCATTAACACTGTAAAGCAAAATAAATATTTTCTGTACTAAAAAATTTTTATCTAGTTCACATAATTCAACGCTAAGACATGGAACTACTTTCCCATCTTCGTTACCAACTTTACTGGGCGAATTCCAGTCAGTATCCTTCAGCCAACGCAGGAAGGGGCAGTAAAGGCTTATTTCAAATTTGCTCAATTAACCGTGGATAGCTTATAATATATATTTTACTGAGTATGTTTATATGTATTTCTCTTAATTTTTTAAATACTACCGGTCACGTTCATTTCATTTATCTGCTGATATTTTAATAACATTACTTTGCGTCACAACTGTATAAAAAAACTGAGATTACTTTGGGAAAGTTTACGTACATTATTGTTTGCATACTTAGCAGCAATGAGTGAGTGAAAACTGTTGCACTTTCATTCAGTTGTTCGCTGCCACTAACGTAGTGCGTGTAATGTTTTATTTTACACAGGGCTGCCGCATGAGCAAACGAAAATCCCTTTAGAATGTCACAATTTACCACATCATTCCAAGCAACATCAGTTGACGACATGAAACCGCGATTTTTACTTAAAACAGAGACCCGTACTGGAATAATTTCGCAACTTTCCTTTTTTTTCAATTCCTAGCAGCCTATACCGAAACTAACAATAAAATACTTACAATTATAAATTCTGAATAACATCAATATTTGTAATTGGAGTGTGGCTATCAGACATCCGAGTATTTTAGATTCTTCCTCAGTTTCAGCGCTAGTGGCACTGTCGAAAAAAATTATCAATAGAAAACCACGTTACCAAAACTGTTGTTAATATACGTTTGATCTCGCTTTTCCGTTTGTATGATTATGTGACATTTTCCTATACGATAACTTAATTCACTACAGCAACGCTTCTCCGTAGCTGAGGTCAGCAGTTACATTTTGTGGAAGTTATTTTCCATTGACCAAATAATTCCAGCCATGCGGCAGTTTTGACCTGGATACGTTTTTTAAATTTGCAACCATAGTGGGCAATCCAGAGAATCTAATGATAACAAAATCGGGGGATACAGTTTGGCATTGCAGTTCCGAATATATTGTATACATCTAAAATTCTATTACACCACTCGATTACCAAAGGATAAAAGAATTTGTTACGTTGAGTGAGGACTGCGAAGCGTCGCGCGCGGTGGGGGTTTGGGGCACCGCCATTTTGAGTTCGTTTCGCCGCGTCTCATAATTTCCGCGTTGTATAACTTTTGACGTGGAGTAACTACGACGCTAGTTTGAGTTTCAATCAACAGCTCTCGTCGAGATCAATCGATTGAGTGTATAAAACATTCGTGTAGCGAGGTTATGGTGAAATTGTATGAGTTTAAAGCAAAACAATTCGAAAACTTAACAAAATGTCGGTCTATACTCGTCAAAAAAGCCAAGTCGAAATACAAAAATCGTATACAGTTGGAAAGGGCATCTCAAGAGCAATTCAGCGATACCCATGAAACCCCATATGATCGATTGAAGCAGTGCCGGGAACGTAAAAACGTAGACGTATTTACGCAAAACTCACGGCCGTGTCCCCGATACAACCACACCCCATGTTTTTTGTACTTCCAAGGCAGTAATTTACCCGGGGGCTATTCTAACGTCCTCCGAAAGGTATGGAGGCTCTGAAATGAACCCTAATGTCACGCTACTTGAGCTAATTGCTAAAGTGTGTTTTGTGAAGGCAGAAAACGACGACGACGAGAACTGTTTAGCTTCGTATTTTTTCCTCCCGTCAGTAGTCTATCCATCGCTTTAAAAAAACCGAGTTATATGTGAGATGTGGGTCACGTTATATTTCCAATAAAGAAACTCCGTTCAGTCCGTATAAAGGATACGACTATGGCTGAATAAACAGAATACGCGGTATTTAATTATATGGACAAAGGAGAAACTTTAAACTCGTAACCTAGATATATAAGTGTTTTACTCCATCTACTGTTAGGAAAGCCGACGAAAGTTTCTTCAAGCCGAAGCGTAGTATTGTATGTAGAGAGTTAATGTTTTACCAGCGTTTATCGAATTGTGACATTAAACGTTTTCACTGAATACAGTTATTCTTTAAATATCCAACTATTATTACCAGCAATTCTCGAATCACTGTATTTTTTTAATACTCAACTATTATGTGCAGCAATCCTTTTAGGAGTTTTGTTACTCTCACGAAAATCTTCTTGATCTAACACAATTTGAAGGCAAATATTTGCTGTTTTGACTTATTTAGCTGCAATGTGTTAGTTTATTTTCCTTAAATTTTATTGTTTGCACCAATAAACGTCATTATTGCATATTATTAGAAGCGATTTCTGCTAGTTCTGCACTCTAAATTCGAATCAATGGTTTTCCAATGAATCGTAGTCAATTAGACTACTCGAATTAGTGAAAATGGCTCAATTTAGAATTGGCGGAAAGCCACTGGTGGTTCCAGTGAAACTATTTTACTGGTTCAATAAGTTACAGCCAACTGCATGCAGCGCCATAAATATTGGTTTTATTGAATTTAGTCAAATTGTTACGAGAAATAAACGTATTTCCGTTAGTTACCGTTAATGATGTAATTTTAACGTAATTTCTAAAAAAAATTTTAAAAAAGTTGTGGTGTCGAGGATTTGATCTTACAGTAGTATCCCACTTGCATGCCCGCCACTCATTCAACCGCGTGGGTCGTACTGTGGGTAAATCGTAACCATCCCTACCGCAAGCAGAAAGTACATGACATTCAGCAAAAATTAGTTTTCAGAACTCAATTTTCACAGGCCTATATCTCCTTTAATATTCTGTTTCGATAGATGGTGTCCTGTATATTTTCCGCTTTGTATTTCATAAGGAATCTCCCCCCGCAGCTTGGGCGTTTAATTTCCGAACATTCTGTATATATCCACTATTACACTTGTTATTTTCTGTGAGCGCAATATTTAAGGTCTATCTCATTCCTAATTAAACTCCTTATAAGTCACCCGATCCACGCTCGTTAATTACACATATTCAATCTGTCTTTGCCGTCGTTCCAAATGTCTGTGACTCACGCATCCAGTTCAATATTTCCGCCCGTCAGTCTCAATCTCCACTGCGCCGATGCTCGCGGTCCGCAGACTTCACACTCGCCGCCACTCGTCGCTTCGCTGTCGTCGCACACCTGGCGCTCAAGGTCGCACGATCCGCCAAACTGTATATTGTCAGCTCCGAGGCTCGCCGAGGCACAAACGTGTTTCGCGGGCCCGATCCAGAAGATTCCCCCGCACACCGAGCCGCGCTGAGAGGTGGGGGGCGATGAAAGAACATTCTTGCAACGATAACCCCAGACATTCAATCCCCTCAGTTACAGAAGGGGGCACNGGTGGGGGGCGATGAAAGAACATTCTTGCAACGATAACCCCAGACATTCAATCCCCTCAGTTACAGAAGGGGGCACGAGCCCCGATAGGCTCGTCGTGACAGCGTCATTCCTTTGTAAATCTCCGCGCTATCCTTTGGTTATCGCCCTGCCTTCGACACACTGCTTGGCTCGCTCGTGTGGGGCGTGGCAAGGGATGCGACGCAGAGCAACACGTAACAGTATATTCACCTAACTCGCCAACATAACTTTATGCCCTTTTTTCATCATAGCCACCCAGCAGACCTCCGCAACTGCAATTTCAAAAGTTTTTCAGTCACTGAAAAATGCAGAAGGCTTGCAGAAAAAATAATTAAAAGTGTGAAATTTATTCCGCATGAAGTACTGTCAGTTTTGCCACAGAGTATATAAGTACAGAGACGAAATGATGTGTCGGCTCCTTTGATATGAGAGTACTCATTCTGTGATTGGCTGCTTGAGGCTCTGGGAAGAGGCTTTTTGTATGATTGGCTACTCTGTACTGCGGAAGTTTCCCTGTTGGTTGGGCTGCTGGCTGGTGAGTAGCTTGCCAGGCGCTGATTGGCGAACGGTGTTCCGGCATTTTGCTGGCTGGCGGCTCCAATTTGGTGGCGTATGAGGCTCGGGTTTTAAGTACAAGCGGCTGTTGCACCTCTGCATTGTTAGTTACTCATCCAATCTATATATATATAAATGTTGTGTCCGTTTGTTCGGACGCGTATAACTCTCGAAAAAAATCAACCAATTTTCATTATGTTTTTTTTATAAACCTTCCTTTCGTTCCCACGAGTGTTTGTACGCCTTTATTTTTTATCTGTATTACCTGCAAAGGTACTAAAATCTGCAAAAAGCTCATTTTTACCATGCTTTCGCGTCAGGAAGCGCCATTGTTGACAGCTGTCTGTTTGAACATTTCAGTTTATTGTTCTCAATGTTTTTTTACAGATATACATATACTTATATATATATATATACATATACTTCTTTCAATTAATTTCACAGAAATGAATAGAACCAAAATCTGCTATGCCACAGCAACGCGTGGCCGGGTAAGCTAGTTAGTTAGAGATAGGGATGGAAAAATGTCGCGTTTAAACTACCTGTAGACTAGACTCCACGGCCCTATATATTACCGAGACTCATCTTTCTGTTCATTGGCTGCTGCCCCAGTGTGCAGCCAGTTTTACCTCAGACCAGGTGGCACGGGATTCGGCGCTTCTTTCCTTGCAGGTCTGTTATTGACCCAGAGTTCACCAGGGCGTTTCTAATAAACTCTAACCCAATTTGAAATCTAGCTTGTCCTGAAATGAATTCGCAAAATTTTCCAGTCCCTGGTTATAGAGAATGTCCCAAAACTCTCGCCCGCTCTTTACGCCAGCGGTTGAAAATTTTAGTAACAAAATACCTATTCCATAACAGTTGTCTTTCCTAACATCGAGCGACTGTAATGTTAATGAAATGCTTATTAAAACTTTATTACCCTTTCAGCACCGTACCCACCGTTCCATCAGAGCTGAAACAAATTAAGCCTTGCTTTATTACGTCAGCGCTCCGGGTTGTCTCGTTACAATGTTTTTGTTTCTTTTCGATCTTTTTATATTTGAGTTGGCGAGTTCCAAAACTTGATAAGTGCAGGTGACATTATTTTTCAGAANTGATAAGTGCAGGTGACATTATTTTTCAGAAAACACAAAAAACTCGGATCTCTTAAATTGTATGTGCTGAAGTTTATACCCTAAAATGTAAAAATTAGTCAATATAAGCAAGTCCAAACAAATAATCCATGATATTTACATGTATGTTTGAAGNTGAGGCTCGGGTTTTAAGTACAAGCGGCTGTTGCACCTCTGCATTGTTAGTTACTCATCCAATCTATATATATATAAATGTTGTGTCCGTTTGTTCGGACGCGTATAACTCTCGAAAAAAATCAACCAATTTTCATTATGTTTTTTTTTAAACCTTCATTTCGTTCCCACGAGTGTTTGTACGCCTTTATTTTTTATCTGTATTACCTGCAAAGGTACTAAAATCTGCAAAAAGCTCATTTTTATCATGCTTTCGCGTCAGGAAGCGCCATTGTTGACAGCTGTCTGTTTGAACATTTCAGTTTATTGTTCTCAATGTTTTTTTACATATATACATATACTTATATATATATACATATACTTCTTTCAATTAATTTCACAGAAATGAATAGAACCAAAATCTGCTATGCCACAGCAACGCGTGGCCGGGTAAGCTAGTTAGTTATAGATAGGGATGGAAAAATGTCGCGTTTAAACTACCTGTAGACTAGACTCCACGGTCCTATATATTTCCGAGACTCATCTTTCTGTTCACTGGCTGCTGCCCCAGTGTGCAGCCAGTTTTACCTCAGACCAGGTGGCACGGGATTCGGCGCTTCTTTCCTTGCAGGTCTGTTATTGACCCAGAGTTCACCAGGGCGTTTCTAATAAACTCTAACCCAATTTGAAATCTAGCTTGTTCTGAAATGAATTCGCAAAATTTTCCAGTCCCTGGTTATAGAGAATGTCCCAAAACTCTCGCCCGCTCTTTACGCCAGCGGTTGAAAATTTTAGTAACAAAATACCTATTCCATAACAGTTGTCTTTCCTAACATCGAGCGACTGTAATGTTAATGAAATGCTTATTAAAACTTTATTACCCTTTCAGCACCGTACCCACCGTTCCATCAGAGCTGAAACAAATTAAGCCTTGCTTTATTACGTCAGCGCTCCGGGTTGTCTCGTTACAATGTTTTTGTTTCTTTTCGATCTTTTTATATTTGAGTTGGCGAGTTCCAAAACTTTATAAGTGCAGGTGACATTATTTTTCAGAAAACACAAAAAACTCGGATCTCTTAAATTGTATGTGCTGAAGTTTATGCCCTAAAATGTAAAAATTAGTCAATATAAGCAAGTCCAAACAAATAATCCATGATATTTACATGTATGTTTGAAGNACCCTAAAATGTAAAAATTAGTCAATATAAGCAAGTCCAAACAAATAATCCATGATATTTACATGTATGTTTGAAGTCCCAATACATTAAAATTTGCATGTAAGTTTTGTTACAAAATAGCTGGCGTATAAAATTTTGAGTCAAAACCGTAAGCAAGTTGCAGTTCTGTCGCAACGTAAAAATTATAGAAGAATGGCGCATCAGTATAGATGTATCAATGTAGGATGTTTTAGAACAAAATGAGAATTTGTTTCGTTCTGAGGCATAACAATGTATAATGTTTTTACTCCACATGGCGATTTTTTAATGTATGAAGTCTTGGAACAAAATGACGGTCTAATATATAAGGTTCTGAAACCAATATGTTTTAAATTTGGAGTTTGTTATATTCTTTTTTTTTTTTTTTTTCTGATTAGTTGCAAATACTTTGTGTAATATGATGCATGGGAACCCAGTCAAATAGATAACTAATAATTTTTTATTTCTACACTTATCAAGTTTCGGAACTCACCGCCTCATTTATTTCTCTTTGATTCAAGTCACGCGTAAGGAATTTTCATTCGTGTTATTGATTTCAGCTTTATATATTGCACAATACTATATCGCCGGCTATGGCATTACATTTGAATAGCCGTCGATTATTTACTTTTCCTTATACCTTTTCCTGATTTGCACTATTTATCCTCCATCACTCAAGCCATGGACATTCTTTCTTTACACATCTCCTTCTCCGATCGCACCCTGTCATGAAGTAAACCATAACTAAGAAGAAAAACTAAATAAAAAATTAGTTTATTTAGAAAAACGTTTNAAAAAGGTCAGCGTATTTTTTTTTTTTTATACGAACACCACGGCCACTACCTCCACTGTAGCCGAACGTACTCACACGATAAGTCCAAAAGAATTTTAATCCCTCCTTCGCCTTTCATGAAAGATAAACATAAGCTTCCCCATCCTCCGATGTAAGCGATAACTGCGAAATTGCAAAATCTAATGGTTGTGAAACATCTCCTCCCTTTTATGTTTATTTCAAGGCCTGTGTTCAGTACAATCCTGATGTGTGATCAACATCTGTGAAGCTGGTTGGCAAATTCTGCTCTCATTAGGCAAGGGGATATTTTCTTTCTTTCTTTTTTTTTTGCAGACATCACTAGACAAAAATAACAACAACGACGACGATGGGCGATAAAAGACAACTACTGAATATTTAGTCCGGAGCAGCGCAATTTCCAGAGATTGCCACGCGTGACTGGAATAAAGATCACTTGTTAGCACTGCTACTTCGTTCATTCCTTTAGCCTTCTGCACATGTTCACTTTTTTTATTCTCATTCCCACTTCACCTCCTCTGTTACCAGTCTCTCGGAACTACTGGCATGGAAATATGTGGGTAGAAATACGGATGGTGTTTAATAAATATTGGCAGAACAACCGCTAAATCTCAAGCGTCGCCTCGTAAGATCGTAAGCTCTGGAGCACGACCTTCGGTTTCCGATCCATAGCTTGCCGTAACATACAAACCCCAAATATTAACAGATATTTTGGAATGATAATAATAATAATAATAATAATGGCGTGTGGGCAGTGCACCCAGGGCAAGGCAACACCCTCCGAGTGACGGTCTTTCCAGCTGGGACTCGTACGTGACCGTCATCCCCGAGCATGACAGAAGTGAAAACCTAGAATGGAGCGGCACTGGAATGCAAGGGCGGGGGAGTACGCCACCGTACGCCGAGAAAACCAGCCGGCAAGCGGCATCGTCCAGCACGATTCCCACATGCGAGAATCAGGGAGTGAACCCGCCGGGGATCGAGCCCGGATCGCCGTAATGGGAGGCGAGCGCCCTGGCCTTTACGCCACCACTGCCCCTATTTTGGAATCTAACGCAATATCGAAAAGCCCCTTCATATTAAAGCATTATCGAAACGAGACAAGCATGGCATTTTAAGGTAAAAAACAATACCTCCCGAGATCTAACAACTTACACCAACTTACACTATTATCCACAATACAGGTGCTTTTCCTCCAAGAAGATGTCAAAATACGATTATGAGGTAACAGTAAACACAAAAAAATTTCATTTGTAGTCCATTTACGGTCACTTCCCCAACTTTTCTGAAGCCCTGCTAAAGTTCTACATTCAGGAAATTCCTCCGCATCAGGCAAAAAAACTTAACTAAATTAAGAAAATTACACCAAAGGGACAACGCACCACATTCGTGTGCACTCTGTGTAATAATATTCTGAATAAAAACTATTTCTTACTGGGCGTTACCAACACAATTTTTTTCCCCTCTGATGAATGAGGGAAAAGATTTGGGCAGCTCTTAACATCGAGGTCTTGAGAGCCGATGAGGGTGAAGTGAAGTGAGTACAGAGCAGCTCCGGAGTGAGGGGGGTGGGGGAAACGGGAGGTCTCCGAAGAAACCCGCCGACCAGCGGCATCGTCCGGCACGATTCCCACTTGCAAAAAATCCGGAGTGAACCGGCAGGGAATTGAACCCGATTCGCCTTGGCGGGAGGCGGGCAGTCTAACCGCTCAGCCACCGTGGCTCCCACCTCTCTGGTTTTATTCATATTAATTTGTAAGTGAAATATTATATTTTATCTATTATATATAAATAAAAGTTTAATTTAAACAAAAATAAGAGACTTTATTCTTAAGAGAAGTATAAAACGCTGGTGATACACGAGACATTCAGGAAATAATCGAACACCTCATACATGGGGCGATTTTTCTAAGGTTCGATTCAAGATGTGTGAGATACCGCGAACAGACTATACCTATCGTCTATCAACCAGGGGAATGACGCCCCTGCTGGCTGAAAAGTGGAGGGGGCTTCGGCCTCACCCCACGCCCCTTTACCACCCTGTACGCGGCGGTTATGAATGAGAGATCACTGCAGAGGAATTACTCGAAAATAAACTGATTTATCGTTCTACTCATGTGGTAGGTACCTCATAACGATTATTGGTATTGCGAGCTAGCCGGTAGCGTGCCGGGAGACCGTTATCTGCCCCTGGACACGCGAGATCCTCGGACGAGGTGGGCCGGAAGTGACCTCAAGTAGCCGTTGGTGGGTGGGGAAG
>NQII01000611.1:20224-85096 GCA_002778355.1 Clitarchus hookeri | reverse complement strand
AATCCCTTTCCACCCGAGCGGGGCATCTGAGACGTATTCACACAGTGACCTCTTGGGTTTAAAATATTCGGAACACTAAAACAGGGATCAAGAGACACTTAAAAGAGTTCTTGTGTTAGATGCTAGTTCCATGGTTCAACGCTTTATAGCTCTGCGCTCGTTTCCGTATGCCCGTGGTAAGGTTTATTCAACAAAGGTTGGGAACAAAACCCACATGCTAAAGATGAGGCAGACAGGAACTTCGCAAGAACCCAAAATTGACCTACCCCACACCAATACAACATCGGTGGATATG
Organism: Clitarchus hookeri; assembly: GCA_002778355.1. Lineage (NCBI taxonomy): Eukaryota > Metazoa > Arthropoda > Insecta > Phasmatodea > Phasmatidae > Clitarchus > Clitarchus hookeri. The sequence continues at coordinate 84,801 of NQII01000611.1, read as the reverse complement.
TTTGTTTGAATATTAATTTTCAAAAATACAATCCCTTTCATATCAATGAAATAATTTTATCAATTTGATTTCAATTAAATTGCAATAAAATCTGGTTGGATGAGGTATGCAAAAATCTCAANATGAAATAATTTTATCAATTTGATTTCAATTAAATTGCAATAAAATCTGGTTGGATGAGGTATGCAAAAATCTCAAAGCACTTGTTTACACGAACAGTTTGCTAACCTCAAATCCTATCCACGACGTTTATGATAGTGCTATTGGCAGTCCAATGTCGGGGCTCGGAGAGTTACTACTGAGCACCTCTAGCGCGTACTCTACCCCATTTCCCTTCTATGAATGAAACGAGATTCTTTACGGGAGAGGGGCCGCGGTGGCTGAGAGGTCAGACTGCTCGCCTCCCACCAAGGCGAACCTGGTTCAATCCCCGGCCGGGACACTCCCGGATTTTCGCAAGTGGGAATCGTGCCTGGCGATGGCGCTCGTCGGCGGGTTTTCTCAGGGCATCTCCCGTTTCCTCCACCCTTGCAGTCCAGCGCTGCTCCATTCTCACCTCATTTCACCCTCATCGGCTCTCAGGACCTCGTTGTTAAGAGCCTCCGAAATCTCTCAACTCAACTTACGGGGGAGTTTAGCATAGGGAAATTTCCCACCGCAAGGTGTGTTGGAGTTTCTAAAGAAGATGCTTTATCCGGCGGCAAATGGAGAAATTCTGTTTATTTGTGTGGAAAAGTTTGGGCTTGGCCTCAATTGTAGTATATACTTGCCTCAGCCGGAATACTAAGCATCAACTTTATTTCGTAACTGTTATGCACGTCCTTCAATTGTGTTTACGAGAGTAAACAGTAAAAATAAAAATGTGTTTGGTATTTAGCGTTTATAAAGAAGCCTAGTTTAGAATGAAAATATACGAATTTAATAACTTACTACAAATGGTTGACATCGAAAGGAATTTTTTTATTAATTTGTCACATTTANGAAAATATACGAATTTAATAACTTACTACAAATGGTTGACATCGAAAGGAATTTTTTTATTAATTTGTCACATTTACATAAATTAATATTTTAAGCAATCGATTAACTCACTTCTGAGTTACTGCCGAATATTTAATAACGTGTAATTTTGACTCTTAGTGCTAAACACAAAGTTTTATTCTATACAAATCGAAATACAATACAAATAGGAAGATTAAAAATATATATTTGTTTTATGAATATTGCGAATATTTAATTNGAAAATATACGAATTTAATAACTTACTACAAATGGTTGACATCGAAAGGAATTTTTTTATTAATTTGTCACATTTAAATAAATTAATATTTTAAGCAATCGATTAACTCACTTCTGAGTTACTGCCGAATATTTAATAACGTGTAATTTTGACTCTTAGTGCTAAACACAAAGTTTTATTCTTTACAAATCGAAATACAATACAAATAGGAAGATTAAAAATATATATTTGTTTTATGAATATTGCGAATATTTAATTNTTACAAATCGAAATACAATACAAATAGGAAGATTAAAAATATATATTTGTTTTATGAATATTGCGAATATTTAATTTGCTTACATGCAAAACGGAGAATACCTGGTACTTATGCAATACCATTGTAATTGGGGTCAAGGGAAATATCGACAACAACCAACATGGTGGCTAAATCGACAGCTCCTCTGGCGGCGAAATCGATAATTAATACAATAGCGTCAGCTAGGTGATGAAAAAGTAAACAAATGACAAACGCAAAAATTAATATTGTGGGTGGAATGCATTCGACAGAATGAGCAATGATGAGGGGGTGGAGGCCTGTCGACTAATTAAGCAGTAAGAAACATTAGCGAGGGTCAGTCGTCTGCTGGATGTGGGGCTGAGGAAACCTATGGAAATGTGTTTACATAAATTATTAATATTCATTTTTTGTAAATATATTTTTATTTTTATAAATTTATATTTTTTATAAATGTTTAGGCTTTTTTGGTTCAAGTGTCTTGGGTCCTGGGTCTCTAGTCTTGGGACTTTGGTCCTGGGTCTTTGCTATTTTGGGACTGTGGCCTCGGAACTCGGGTTCCAAGCCCCAAGTCTCAGGCCTTAAGTCCAAAGTCTCATGCATCAAGACCCAGGCATCAATTCCCAGGTATTAAGTCCCAGGCACCAAGTCTGAGCCACCAAGTCACAGGCATCAAGTCCCAGGCACCAAGTCCCAGGCACCAAGTCCCAGGCACCAAGTCCCAGACACCAAGTCCCAGGCACCAAGTCCCAGGCACTAAGTCCCAGCCATTAAGTCACAGGCATTAAGTCCCAGGCATCAAGTATCATACCCCAAGTCCCAAGCCTCAAGTCCAAAAATCCAAGTCCCAAGTCTCAAATCCCAGCCTTAAGTCCCAAGTAATCCAAGTCTCAAGTCCCAAGTTCCAACTCCAAGTCCCATGACTCAAGTCCTATGCCAAGGTCCCACATCAAGTCCCAATTCCCTCATCTAAGGTCCCTACATTTAGTACGTGTAGGGACTGCGAAAGCACGGCCTATCGATCCTTTTGGCTTGAGGAGTTTTCAGCAAGAGGTGTCAGANTGTAGGGACTGCGAAAGCACGGCCTATCGATCCTTTTGGCTTGAGGAGTTTTCAGCAAGAGGTGTCAGAAAAGTTATCATAGGCCTTACGCCTTGGGTCTTACGTCGTGGGCATTACGTCGTGGGCATTACGTCTTACCNTGTCAGAAAAGTTATCATAGGCCTTACGCCTTGGGTCTTACGTCGTGGGCATTACGTCGTGGGCATTACGTCTTACCTTTTGGGTCTTACATCTTGGGTCTTACATCTTGGGTCATATGTCTTTGGTCTTATGTCTTTGGTCTTATGTCTTTCGTCTTATGTATTTGGTCTTATATATTAGGTATCTGGTCTTGAGTTTCAAATATTTAGTCATTAAAGGTCACAGGAATTGGGTCAAGGTCATGGATCGAGGTCATTGACATCTAACATGGCTGACGAGGTGGAAACTGGCCGACCTAGAGACGGTCGGTCGTGTCGGGAGCTTAGTCGACCGACCTGTCATCTAACTCCGGAGCTCCTACATAAACATCTTTAAATGTATTTTTTTTAATAATGTTTTTATTTTTTTAAATTTAGATTTAATTTGTTATAAATTTGTTTGAGGATTTTATAATTTCAAGCAATTTAAAATTTTTTTTTTGGTTTCAAGGTTACCGATATCCAACATGGTGGCTGGCCGGCTCCTTGCTCCTACTTCCCCTATCTCTTGTGCCCGACTTCCCATAATTATTCTACTTTAAACGATCGATGGTTGCCCGCAAAGCGGTAATTCAAACTGATATCCCCCCACATGAATTATTAAAAAATTTCAAGATTAGTAAATCGTTTCAAAGAACCATTCTTTTAAATGTCAAACGTCTATTGCTGCTATTTATCTGAACTCACGTATAGAATCTTCGTAACATAACATTTTTACACTGAGATGCATAATTGTCATAGGAGTAAATTTTTTTTTTTAAATTGCAGCAGTTTAATGGAAGGAAAAATTGTATCTCCAGGCAAATATTTGACGTTTTAAATAACTAATGAAAACATTTAATTAGCATTTACTAACTACAAAACATAACGTGGCACTGTCGTTACCAGTTATGGGATTTATACGTTGATCCATCTAAATACATCTCGGGAACGAATAATATAAGCGCAAACTCATCAGTACAGTCATATTAGTTTCAGTATTCTAATACACGCAAAGGTAAACACCTGGTATGCGCAGAAGTTCATTAAAGGGGTTTAATTATTTTGTGACTACTCGGAGAGGAGCAAACTGTTTACTCATTTAAAGTGGTTTATTAAATTATTTGCCTAATGCTGTACTGCAGCCAAGCAGTTATATATATAATTCTAAGATACATATAATAAAACACTTAAAAGTTATTATTTCTCATAAGTTTGAATTGGTATTATAATTTACGCCTTTTAGAAGCTAAAAAATTCTGGCCATAATTTTTCGTAGTTTGTACTGTACAAGCGAGCTACCAAAAAACCAACCAGAGGAAGATTAACAAAATATCTCTGAATACGTAAATGTATTTACTTAATTAATTATGACGGTAAATTACAGTGTTTACAGCGAAGTCGTACCACATGCATCCAAGCAACTAGTACGCAAGTGTAGAAATTTGAAGATTTTATCAACAAGCAACCCTGCTTGGCGCTATGTAAAAACATTTACGTTAAAATTATTTCCTCAGATACACCCCCTTTACGATGTATTTTGTCGCCTCGCTCAATGCAACAAATCACACGGCATAACTATAGTAAAATAATTCCATCACTATTATTAAATTACTGCCCGTACAAAGTGTTTTTGTAGCACTAGTTTTCCTTTGTTTACCAAGTTTGGCTTACGGACGCATTTAAACAGGAAGAAAATTTTTATTTTGTTTGCACTTGAGTATCACGCACTCTTAAATAAACACGGCTAATTTAACGTGGCTGTCGAAGGCGATATGAGAAGGGCTGGCCGTATAACGCAGGCAATCCCGCCAGCGAAACGTCTGATCGTTATACCACGAGATGCGTTATCAGTGGTGGTGGCCCGCCCGTTATAGTTTGCCGCACGCGATTCCCCCTCCGCTCGGGGAATAATTACCGCCTGTTTNTGATCAAGAAGCAACCCTGCTTGGCGCTATGTGAAAACATTTACGTTAAAATCATTTCCTCGGATACACCCCCTTTTGCGATGTATTTTGTCGCCTCGCTCAATGCAACAAATCACACGGCATAACTATAGTAAAATAATTCCATAACGATTATTAAATTACTGCCCGTACAAAGAGTTTTGTAGCGCTAGTTTTCTTTTGTTTACCAAGTTTGGCTTACGGACGCATTTAAACAGGAAGAAAATTTTTATTTTGTTTGCACTTGAGTATCACGCACTCTTAAATAAACACGGCTAATTTAACGCGCCTGTCGAAGGCGATATGAGAAGGGCTGGCCGTATAACGCAGGCAATCCCGCCAGCGAAACGTCTGATCGTTATACCACGAGATGCGTTATCAGTGGTGGTGGCCCGCCCGTTATAGTTTGCCGCACGCGATTCCCCCTCCGCTCGGGGAATAATTACCGCCTGTTTTCCGATTCCACGCCCATTTCGAGTTCCATATAGCTCCTTCTGCCCCTTTCTCCAACCCTTACCACCTCTTCATAATTTTCTCTCGTGCCCTTACTTTTCCGTCTTTCGCTTCGTGCGTCCGAGGTTTGCATACATTTTTCTTATTTCACTCTTGACGCTTCACTTAAAAAAAAAAAAACTTCTGAAAAAGAACCCCTTGGTCTCGCGAAAGAAGTCCAAGTATGTTTAATCTTTTTTGCAAGGAAAGGAAAGTTTCGGTGAATAATTCGTTCCCGCCGCACTTCTGCCAACTTCGCGCGAGGAAGAAAAAAAAAACCAGCGCATGCTGTTGGTGTGTTAACGGGAGAAATTGGAGGTTATGGCGGGTCAAAACAAGCCAGGGCTTCCTAACACTTTTGCCTTCGTAATGTTCATTTTCGGCCACCGCGTGAATAATTTAAAAAACGCAACAGCGAAGAACTTTGAAGCTTCGCGGGTCATTTTTATTCTCTTCTTTAGAAATTAAGCTGAAAGCTTGAAAAAGTCTTTATTACTCTATGTAATTCATCTTCAACGGAAGCTAGACTTAACATATAATTAGTAACTTAGAATTTCTTCAAGTAATAATTTTCCCTCTGCAGATTCTGCTTTGCGAATCAAACAGCGTGGGCAACCGCAATCTTAAAACTTCCCGCTCACTTCATCACAGCATTATATTATCAGAAATAAAATATGAAGAAGGCTACTGCTGCAGTTAAAAACTTCAAAGAAATAAGTCGTGTGATCCGTAATGCCTGTGTTCTTATAAAAAAAATGGGACTGCATATTCGAGACTGCTAGGGAGGTTAGTCTACGACTTTTTCCACAGAAACTTTAAACTAATGGGACTACTGTCGTAACTACACAGAGTCCTTACATCAAGTACACTAGGGTGTTTTGCGAGACGTTGAACTGTAAGATATCGGCAGTTGCCTGGCATTTGCAAATTGTTGTGATCTTTACTGTTTTAAACTGAAGAGCCAAAAAAAACTGGTACACCTGCCTAATATCGTGTAGGGCCCCCACGAGCACGCAGAAGTGCCGCAAGACGACGTGGCATGGACTCGACTTATGTCTGAAGGTATGCAGGAGGCAATTCACACCATGAATCCTGCAGGGCTGTCCACAAATCCAATCTGTGCCAGTTTGAGAAAGGGCTGCACGTCTGTCACGTTTAATGATTCTCGTCAGTCGTCGTTTGTCCCGTTATTTCGCGATCTTTTTCCGGCCCCAGCGATGTCGAAGATGTGATGTTTTACCGGATTCCCGATATTCACGGTACACTNTGTGTCTCGTTCTTTCGCGATCTTTTTCCGGCCCCAGCGATGTCGAAGATGTGATGTTTTACCGGATTCCCGATATTCACGGTACACTCGTGAAATGGTAGTACGTGAACATCCAAATGTTATCGCTACCTCGGAGATGCTATGTCCCATCTCTCGTGCGCCGACTATAACACCACGTTCAAACTCACTTAAATCTTGATAACCTGCCATTGTAGCAGCAGTAACCGATCTAGCTGCCGACCGCATCGCGTTACTCTGATTGGTTCCATACCTCTGTTATTTGCATACGCACGCCTATACCAGTTTTTTTGGATCTTGAGTGTACAATTTTCGTGCTGGTAGTGTATGGAGAACCACATTACCAATATGCAGTTGATTTTGTATGCGACTTCTGCTACCACATCCTAGAGAGTAGCGCTTTCAGTTAGAATATGCTGTTCGTCAAAGCCTGTAGTCAAAATACGTTCGGGGAGCGAACGGAAATGTACGCAACGCGTAAAAAACAGAAGAGGTCTTACCCTACTCTTAAACGTGTGTTGAGAAGCCTCACTTTATGTCTGCAAATGTAACCTCATTACTAGAGACATGAAGAATTCGCGGCTTCATTTTACGACAAGCTATAATTCAAAGCTCATGTGTTCATATAACTTAATTCATTGGCCCACGCCGTGTTTGGCAATTCCTGGAGAATGCTGGTCCAATNCCTGTGTTCATATAACTTAATTCATTGGCCCACGCCGTGTTTGGCAATTCCTGGAGAATGCTGGTCCAATCGTTGCCTTTCATTGTGACAGCAAGCAACCAATGCACAGTTGATGTCGGCATATTTGTACATAATACTGCAGANAATCGTTGCCTTTCATTGTGACAGCAAGCAACCAATGCACAGTTGATGTCGGCATATTTGTACATAATACTGCAGAGTCTAGCCTGCAGGTCATTGAACTCGCGATTTTTTTCCGGTCTCTGCTCATTACACTTACGAACATTTTTATGAGGAAAGTAAGTATCATCTCGGCACCTACCCTGCCACGGAACTTTACTTGCATTTGTTCAAACGTGGATAGATAGTTTTAGAATGCACGTAGGGCAAATCACGTTTTGATTAAAAGTATTATGGAAACGCATACGTAAAGTATAGATAACAGGAACTTCCAAGACAACGGCGACCTACTTACATATCGACTAGATGATCTATAAGTGGCACCTCTCGTTTGCCGTAGTTTGCACGAGAGCGAATTAAAGGTTTGATGAGCCATAATAAATCTGAACATTAAACATTGTGCCTGTGAGTCTGAGAGACCACATGGAACTGCAGTTTGGCAACTAACATCATTCATTTAGGTCGATGTTTGTAATATACTGATATATCTACGTAGCTAATATAATGCCATTGCTGCTGTGGAGTATTGTTACAATGTATCAGCAAAACAATGATGTGCAGACGTCTTGCAAATGCACAATAGTACAAATAATATCCGTTCTTGCAACATATGACATTATTCGATGTATTATTGGTACNCGTCTTGCAAATGCACAATAGTACAAATAATATCCGTTCTTGCAACATATGACATTATTCGATGTATTATTGGTACGTGCTGTACTGTTACATCTAATTATTTATATATGACATTATTACACTAGCATTCATATTCTCGCATCTTACCACGGAACGTTGCTCACATTGGAAACGACATATTCCGCCCATATATTTACGTTGTGAATAACATTGAACCCACCAAGTACAGTGCCATCCATTTTAGCATCAGATACCCCTTCCACAACTTCAATGGATAAAGTTTCTTCAAAATAGTAACCATCTCGAGAGCGCACGTAATTATTCAACACACTCGGCATGTTTGTGACATAACATCTGCTAATCAAATCTGAACACAAAGAATGCGAAAGTCATTGCTTTTATCAGTTTTACTTTTCGCTGAAGGTTTCGGTTATTTTTTTTTTTTTTTTGTGTCGCACGGCAACTAAAGTTACGAATGACAATATTATGCGAAATGTATGAAACAAAAATTTCAAAACTTTCAGGGGATGACCCCGTGAGTAATGTCTAAGTGATAAATGGAACTGGCTAAAGAGGTATAAAATACTGAATTCCAGTCGTCCAAAAATCCTTTGAAATACAACCTGTACTTGAGTAATACCTACGTTCAACCGCCTTTAGAGCACGGTTCTCGGTGACAGGCATACCATCTTGACACGCCACGATTTTCTACTCTTCTTTCGTGTCGAAACTAATCCGAGATCTCAACTGCTTTTTTTTTTCTCGCCCCCCCCCCTCCTCCCTCAAGGTTACAGCGTAACATCAGTAAAAACCTTTCCCCCTTCCTTGGCGCTTCAACGGCGCCATGGCCCCACGGAGACCATCGCTTCAGATGGCCGCGCAACGACGGCCCTCCGTGTCGAAATAGCAGCCGCCATTTGCCGAGCCACAGTATCTGCCGAACGACATGGCTACACTGCTTTGCCTTCAAGGTTGTCCAACTATGCGAAATAATATTACATATTTTTAGTATATTGTGAAAATTTACTATACATTAAAAAATAAATACCCTGATAGAAGTGCAAAAAAAAGTGCCTTAGAATATAAAAAATTTAGAATTTTTAATTTGCACGTTGTACAAAACTAATTTCAGAACAGTAAAAAACTAACATATTTTATATGGCTCAAAACAAAGTTTTATTGTCACCATAACAATCCTTGTGTGACTAGTTTATTGTTTTAAGTTCCATAGATAATAATATTCAAAATACAATAATTTTTTTCAAAATATGGTTAACCTGCGGTAAATTATTTTAATAGACTAAATATGAGGTAGACCGATTTTCCTCTTCTGCGTATGTCCCCAAATTCGACTCGCCTATTAGAAGTTAGGAGCGGCGGTGGTGTAGTGATTTAGACTACTCGCCTCTCACCAAGACGAACCGGGTTCGATTCCCAGCGAGGTCGCCCCAGGATTTTCGCAAGCGGGAATCGTACCGGACGACGCTGCTGGTCAGCGGGTTTTGTCGGGGATCTCCCGTTTCCCACGCGCTTTCATTCCGGCGCTGCTCCATACCCACATCGCTTCACCATCGTCGGCTCTCAAGACCTCGATGTTAAGAGCCGCCCAAATCTCTTCACTAGCTTCACTCACTCGACTCGCCTATCGCGAATGCGACTACCAAAGTCGCATGGTCAACATTAATGATCGTGTATTTTTTTTGTGAATGAAATAGGGTAGCTAAATTTAAAAGGTTTTAGTTGCATTGAAATTGAGTTATAAAAAAAAGTACAAACACATCAGATAAATTGCTTACATAAACAGTTTTCTAGCCTCAAATTCACATCCAAGTTGTATTTGATACTGTTATTGGCAGAAAAGAAGTCCATCGCTGGAACACGGAAAATTCCTACTAGCTCCTGCGCAGCTAACTTGAGAACTCTACCCAATTTTTCCCCTGTACAATTTATTTTGCACTGCAGTGTTGCGGTTGGCGTGACTCCTGGGGGCGAAACACCTCGCCAGTGGTGTGCTCAGAAGAATGGCGCCTTTTTCTAAGGAAGCTCGCTACAGCTTAATCGCGATAGCATTCCTCTCTGTCGTAGCCGGTTCAAAGACCAGCTCACAACGCGATCAGTTATATTCGGATTCTGGTCTAAATTCCAATACGCAATATACATAGTGTATTTTTTAATCACGCGAACGTAGGTTGTTCACGGTTAAATGAGCACCTTTAAAAATCAACCTTTTGAAACACGTCTCTGGCCGTACCTGCATGCATTTTAACGGGCACGTTGACTGACATGCACTCGGCACAGTTGGAAACGACGGACGGTAAAGCAGTTTCATTATTTCTAACGTTGACTTACTAACGCTACGTAAATATTTTTGAGTTCGGAAGATAATGATTTTCCTTTATGTTTTTTAATGGGCCTACTTATCTGTAATAATCTGCGAATTCGTAAAATACTTACTTTTCTAATAATATCAAATTTTAACATGACCGATACGTGAATAAAGTGATCAAGCCGACGGCAAAGTTTCATTTTACGTACGGCGGAAGAATGCACAGCATTCATGCAGGTATGTCTTAAGCTGGGCTTTCAAAAGTGCTCAGTTTACGTGAACAGACTTTAGTCTTTCATAAGTTGCATCAAGAGCGAGTAATCGCAGCTATCATCAGAACAGTAACAGTCACAACTTCGTATTAAATTTTACACATTCAATATTATATATATATTATATATAGATATATTATATATAACACGGTTGCTGTAGTGGCATATACGTACATTTCTCCTCTCCTACCGCGGAGAAACCTGCTCTATTCACAACGGATTTTAAACCACGGTTTTTTTTAAATTATGAATACGTGGCGGATGTTGCATTTACCCGACGGGTTTTCTTGTGGTGCTCCCGTTTATCCTGCCATTCCTTCCCGCCGCTGCTGTATCGCTGACTCATTTCGCACCTATCGGCTTTCAAGACTTCAGCTGTTAAGCGCTACGTAAATGTCAGTGTCACGTTTATTTTTTGGTCGCATTTTCCTTGTAGGCCCATACGCGTTGCACACGAATAACTGCCTTACTGCCACTTATGTGTTGAAGACAAAAATAAAAATTGTGCTTGTCACTCTGTCTCTAAACAACGAATGTTGCTGTGAGTGGCAATGAATAAAACTACAATCACACGAAGAAACATAGTTTCTGTTTCGAATTAATATTTCAGTATATTAATTTTTTAAATATTTTTTGGATATTTTGTTTGATATTTTCATTGCAACTTAGCAGGTAATATTAAAATTTACTTTTTTTTCTGTACTGAATCTTACGTGTGAATAACGATGATAAAGGATGTCAGGTAATTCGCAGGTAAGAACTGCACCACACGAATCTATGGTCAAAACTAAGAAGAAAAATTTCTTTGGTAAAAATGGGAAAGGGCCTTAGTTCACGAGAAAAACAACATTAAAGTAGATAAAATGAATTTACTCCAAGTTAAGCACAGCGTACATCATCAGCGTACAAAACGTCGAAACTTCTTAACAGGTGTTCGAAGTTTGCTCTGCCCACGGCAATTCACTTTCCCGCATGTTGGATGCACGGAGTTTGGCCGCCGGATGCACCCATGGCCATTGCCATGTCCCAGTACTCACTGCATGTGAACTCCATGGCCGTCTATTGGCACTACTGAGTTCGGCTCTTTCCCTTGCCGTATGTCTTACGACGACTCATTAATTGCAGCATCGCCACATCACTTCACCTTTTATCTAATTGGAATACCACATGTTTGCTACAATGGTTTTTGGAACTTTCATGGCGTTTTTCTCGTAAACGAAGCGTCTAATATATTTTTACGTAAGAGTATTTTCTACTTCGTTTTGGCCATATATTCGTGTGGTGCAGTCCATATCCGCAATTTACCTGACATTCTGTATGTACGCCAGATAACAGTTTTGCCACAGAATTATGCGTTTTAAACTTTACCGTAGCTTAATTAGTTAACAACATACGAAAATCGCACTTTAAGTCTAAATTTTGAAGCTTTGTTGTAAAATAGTTTGTATCGTATTTTTACTGCACAAACTGAACTCATTTGGCTGTAATATATATAATACGTAAGCTACTTGTACCTAGCGTTATAATTCACCGTTCGTAATGAAATGAAATTAAAATTATTCAAATGAAGTGTGAAATTTTATATTAACCACATAACTTAAGGGATAGAATTTTAATAAAAAAAAAAACTCAACGATTTAAAAATACTTCACTTAAAATGAGTGTACAAAATTATGATTATTCGTTTTTTTTTATTTTGCAAGTTTATTGACACGTAAGCCAACACATTCTCATTAGACTTCTCCTTTTCAAAACTTAAAATTGTGAAATACAAAAACTTTTAATATATAAATTGACGTTTTTTTTTTTAGAAATATTTTGATAAACAAGTGTACTGCAGACGGAGTAAAATAGCTAGTTGTATGAAAACAGGAATGGCAATAATGTTGGAAGGCACGCATTAAATGCATAAGCTAAATGTCATTGTACAAACTTTGTGGAAAATGTGGTATTTCCGTAAGGGAAAGAGAAATAAAAAACTAACAGCTTTCGAAAAATAAGTATGCCGAGCTCATTTACTCTTATGGACTCGCTTCAAATATGCAAAAGTTTTATTTAATGGTTAATAAAATCCAATTCAGATTTATAGAACTACACCTTGGTTCGGTAAAAATTATATTGACTGAATTATTCTTAAGCAGTAACTTTGTCGTGGACACCATCTGCATTTACGTTGCAATGCTTCAATCTATNGCAATGAATAAAACTACAATCACACGAAGAAACATAGTTTCTGTTTCGAATTAATATTTCAGTATATTAATTTTTTTAATATTTTTTGGATATTTTGTTTGATATTTTCATTGCAACTTAGCAGGTAATATTAAAATTTACTTTTTTTTCTGNGCAATGAATAAAACTACAATCACACGAAGAAACATAGTTTCTGTTTCGAATTAATATTTCAGTATATTAATTTTTTAAATATTTTTTGGATATTTTGTTTGATATTTTCATTGCAACTTAGCAGGTAATATTAAAATTTACTTTTTTTTCTGNAAATATTTTTTGGATATTTTGTTTGATATTTTCATTGCAACTTAGCAGGTAATATTAAAATTTACTTTTTTTTCTGTACTGAATCTTACGTGTGAATAACGATGATAAAGGATGTCAGGTAATTCGCAGGTAAGAACTGCACCACACGAATCTATGGTCAAAACTAAGAAGAAAAATTTCTTTGGTAAAAATGGGAAAGGGCCTTAGTTCACGAGAAAAACAACATTAAAGTAGATAAAATGAATTTACTCCAAGTTAAGCACAGCGTACATCATCAGCGTACAAAACGTCGAAACTTCTTAACAGGTGTTCGAAGTTTGCTCTGCCCACGGCAATTCACTTTCCCGCATGTTGGATGCACGGAGTTTGGCCGCCGGATGCACCCATGGCCATTGCCATGTCCCAGTACTCACTGCATGTGAACTCCATGGCCGTCTATTGGCACTACTGAGTTCGGCTCTTTCCCTTGCCGTATGTCTTACGACGACTCATTAATTGCAGCATCGCCACATCACTTCACCTTTTATCTAATTGGAATACCACATGTTTGCTACAATGGTTTTTGGAACTTTCATGGCGTTTTTCTCGTAAACGAAGCGTCTAATATATTTTTACGTAAGAGTATTTTCTACTTCGTTTTGGCCATANTCATGGCGTTTTTCTCGTAAACGAAGCGTCTAATATATTTTTACGTAAGAGTATTTTCTACTTCGTTTTGGCCATAGATTCGTGTTGTGCAGTCCGTACCCGCAATTTACCTGGCATTCTGTTTATACGCCAGATAACAGTTTTGCCACAGAATTACGCGTTTTAAACTTTACCGTAGCTTAATTAGTTACCAACATACGAAAATCGTACTTTAAGTCTAAATTTTGAAGCTTTGTTGTAAAATAGTTTGTATCGTATTTTTACTGCACAAACTGAACTCATTTGGTTGTAATATATAAAATACGTAAGCTACTTGTACCTAGCATTATAATTCACCGTTCGTAATGAAATTAAATTTAAATTATTCAAATGAAGCGTGAAATGCTATATTTACCACACTAACTTAAGGGATGGCATTTTAATAAAAAAAAATACTCAACGATTTAAAATACTTCACTTAAAATAAGTGTACAAAATTATGATGATTCGTTTATCTTATTTTGCAAGTTTTTCGACACGTCAGCCAACCCATTCTCATTAGACTTCTCCTTTTCAAAACTTAAAATTGTGAAATACGAAAGACTTTTAATGTTTACATTGACTTTTTTTAAGAAATATTTTGGTAAACATGTGTACTGCAGACGGAGTAAAATAACTAGTTGCATGAAAACAGAAATGGCAATGATGTTGGAAGGCACGCATTAAATGCATGAGCTATTGTACAAACTTTGTGGAAAAGGTTGCATTGCTGTAAGGGAAAGAGAAATAAAAAACTAACAGTTTTCAAAAAATAAGTATGCCGAGCTCATTTACTCTTATGGACTCACTTCAAAGATGCAAGTGTTTTATTTAATGATTAGTAAAATCCAATTCAGATTTATAGAACTACACCTTGGTTCGGTAAAAATTAAATTGACTGAATTATTCTTAAGCAGTAACTTTGTCGTGGACACCATCTGCATTTACGTTGCAATGCTTCAATCTATNAATTGACTGAATTATTCTTAAGCAGTAACTTTGTCGTGGACACCATCTGCATTTACGTTGCAATGCTTCAATCTATCTGCTTACAAATTATAGATATGAACGCCAATCTTCGTTGGACCAACCGCACTTAATAATTCAAGCAAGATTACAGGGGAATGTTTTAAGAACAAAAAACGCAAGCTACACCCCCGAAAATCGATTTATCATAGGCATTTTCAGATTGAGAATGGTATGTTACGTCTACGTCCATCAAATTAGACAAAACAAGACCAGAAATATGACCCCCTCCACCACATAAAACTTGCATCTCGCGTGTGTAATGTCATTACTGTAACAGCAGGAAATGTCTATCTCTTTCTAGCCCACGAACTGTTACAGACAACTTTTTATTCTAACCCGAAGTTTCTTTGTTGTAGTGACATTACTCTTGCCAAGAAAATTGGCTCGTGGCGTGGCAGGTAATCGATACCTGCCTCCCCCCACCCCCCGGGGCCAGTCTATGGGGCAGGCGAAATACAGTGCCGGCGGGCAAATTTAGTGGACGACGGGAGTGAGCCATGAACTTAAGGCACGACAGAGCTGACGCTGTTTCGACTGTCCGCGCGCTGCGGATTTGCCTCGCCCGACCTTGGGATTTATAAAAACAGTCCGGCCAGTGCTACTACCCGACCAAGCTAAGTGTGCATCCGTGAAATAAGTGACCTACACAAGGTCAGGCCGTTCTCTCCCTCTCCTCTAACTCCCCTCTCGACAGAAACCTGGACGAAATAGGGCGCGTGGCTGCAGGTTTCTGGCCGCAGTGATCATAAGTAGGGACAGGTGTTTTTCGCGAATATATTTGTGGCAATGCTGGACTTCAATATCCTACGCTCACAACCACAACTTCCTTTGGTTATAGGCCACGTGTCAAGGTGGGAACACATGTTATAATTTTAGTGGTACAATCGTAATAAAGTACTCCCATACTGAAAGTTCATGATGCGCGGATAAACGCTTGAGGCACGTGCCACTTAAAATCATCTAACCACGAAAGTGCAGATGAATAAAAGCGTTTTGGAGTACAACTGGTTTTGAAATCTTTTCGCGAAAAAACACGCGTCTTTAACCATAAGTTGTAGCACGGTCTTGACTTATTCGCGTTGGAGTGTTGATAACTTCTGAAAGTTTTAAAAGAAGATATACTATTTCCTGGGCTAAAAGGAGACATCGACAACAAGTTTCTGTAGAAGTTGCTCAAATTAACGTCGACATAGGAACACGTGCTCGCACATATTGAATATCCCGTACTCGCAGGTGTCCTCCGCTCAACTGCTACACTAGCGCTCGAATCTCACCCCTCCACTCACCCCTCCACTCATCCCTCCACTCATCCCTCCACTCANCAACTGCTACACTAGCGCTCGAATCTCACCCCTCCACTCACCCCTCCACTCATCCCTCCACTCATCCCTCCACTCACCCCTCCAATCACCCTTCTATTCACCTATCTATTCTCCCCNCCCCTCCACTCATCCCTCCACTCATCCCTCCACTCACCCCTCCAATCACCCTTCTATTCACCTATCTATTCTCCCCTCTATTCACCCCTCCACTCACCCCTCCACGGCTGTACACTTGCCTAGGTCGAGTAGTACGCGCGTTTCACGTTTAACGCAATTGAGGCCTTCGCAACAATATTACGTAACTAACAAACTTATTGGAGCATGTTATTATCTCAGACATTTGTCACCAATACCCAAAGCAACCCTAAAACAATTATATTCTTCTTACTTTCATGCTATATAAAATTGTGGACTAACTTTCTGGGGCAATTCAGTAGTTGGTTAAAAATATCCCTTCGTCAAAAGAAAGGCCACGAGGTTTTTATAAAACAAGAGAATCATGCAGAGAGCCCTTTAGACCGAAAGAGTAATAACCCTTAAAGGACAAAATATTTACGAGATTCTTTAACATATTTCAGATAATTCAGAAAAAAACGGTGTAATTTATTAACATAATACGAGATCTACTAGAAATTCGCATGTCCTTTCAGCCTCCCTATCATTATACCAAAAAGTATTCCATTTACCCGCAGTAAAAATATACAGTTCCGTTCCACAGCAGTACAAAGGCTTATGATAGAGCAACAGCAGGCTATTGAAACAAAATACATAAGAATTTTTACCTTCTAATGTGTTTTATTCTGTGGCAGAGTCTTGCAGTTTTCTGTGCTAGTAAATACTTATAAATGACTTATAATTATGAGTTTTATATACTTTCATACTTTCTGAGTGTTAATGCTTCCAAATATATTTTTTTTTTTACGAAACACTGTACCATTATATGTAAATGTATGTATTGAGTGTGCTATAACCTACTACATGCTCCACATCCCGTTTGTTCAAGAGATATTGTAAGGGATCACGTGAAGTGAATATAAACACTTAGTAATAAGAGCGCATTGGCTCATTTTCCCTAATTTCGTAGAATGCTTTAAATGGCCCGCCATGATTTCCTGAAGACAGGTATATTATTTCCTGATATTGGCAGAATGTTTAATTTTTGTGTAAGACATATTTAGTCTGTAGGTTAATTGTGTACAAGGGGTTATGTTAAATGTTTGGTGTTCGGGTGCAGCGTCGTTTTATGTTTAAGATCAAGTTTACAGTATTTACCGTTCATACCAGTTTCATGCGACAACTCTGAACTTTTCGAAATGAGACTTTAGTCATTTTGTACAGAATAACGTTTTTATTATTTTATCTAACTCACAAATTCTGCAGTGAGTTGCAAAATTAAACTGATACAAGAGGTTATGTGATCAACTGGCCATTAAAACTGCAACACCAAGAAAGACGCGTCTGAAGGACCCTACATTGGAGAAACGCATACAGCAGGGTAGGACAATGACGTGACAAGTTGTTCAGCCAAATGCAGCAGCACGGGCGCCAATGGTGACACTGATAAGCGGTGTAAGTGGAGGTCGGGGAACCGCTGAGAGCTAGCGGTATTGTGTTTCCCCGCCTTTCGCGTGCACAAACGAAGTGGGCACGCCACGTCGAAGAACACGGCAAACACAAGAACAGGTTTCCACTTTCGACCGCAAACGTAGAGTGGCTAATCGTGAGAGTGGATTATTCCGCAACGAAATCGGTTATCGCGTCGGGAGAAATGCAAACCACAGCGAAACGGTCGTCAGTGGGCCGAGGAGGAACGGGCTGAGCGACGCGCAGGAGGACAACGGTCCTGCCGCACCAACGAGCGCGAGGACAAGAGATCCGGCGCGCACGGCGATCACGGACCATACAGCCGAATCAAACATCCTGGCTCAGGTGTTAAGGCATGCGGCACTTTGATCTGTGTCCGCACGCACGGTTCGTCGCCTTGTGCTGCATCAGGGTGTCTCGTCCAGGCGCCCATTACTGCGGCTGCCACTGGCTGGCACCTGCGGATACAATGGCGCGTGGAACGTCGGGCCTGGAGGGACGAAAGGCTTGCCGCCCCTGTTCGCAGCACCACGTCCGTCGCATCCGTGTCTGATGGCACCACGGTGCACGCCTGGCCAAGTCCCGCGTTATGCCCAGTCATTGTCAGTCCAGCATCCCGAGTTATTTTATACATTGCCATCTTATTCCAGTCCCGCTCGCGCCTAGTCCGCGTCACGGGTCCGCCGACCAGCAACAGTCGCATGTGTCCTGTACCGACAGGAAAATGCTCGACTGCATGTGGCACACGTCGTCCGACAGTTCCTGGACGATCGCCACGTTACATTCCTTCCTTGGCCTGCGCGTTCGCCGATCTCTCCCCCATCGTAAACGTGTGGCCCGTTGTCGGACGACGACTGACCTGCCACATGACACCCACGGCAACGACGGGTGAACTTTGGGCTCGGGTAGAAGCAGCGTGGGTGGAGATACTCCAGACGGACATCCAAATTCTTATTCTCTCAAACCCGTGTTATGTAGCAGCGGTTATTGCCGTCCACGGTAGAGCTACGCAGTATTTATTGCCCCATGTTCTGTACGCTATACCAACTGTAATCATGTCACCTACGTATGATGTGTATTCTGTCTAATAAATCTAGTTGTGATAGATCACTTACTTCTTGGCGCACCAATTTTAATAGCAAGCAATGTATTTTCGACGCCATACATTTTTATATGTTATGGTGACGCAAAACATTATGAAAAATAAACGCACCAATATTGCAAAATAATTGCTCATGATATTGGCAAAAACGATTAGCTAGTGTTTCTATTTTTTTATGTTAGTTTCCAAAAATCTGTAGACTTCATTTGACGCATTTGGCGTTAGTTAACTTGATGTCCTAACCCCTCTTAAAGTTTTTTTTTGCGCTAGGAAATAAATCTGCGTAGTGGGGAATTTACGAAACGACTTTTAATTTAAAGCACCTTGCGTTGGTACTTGAATCTCTGCAAAGGAAAAAGTGGATAAAGATTTAAAATAACCATTGGCTAGGATTAAATTGGTCTCGGAGAGGTACGTAAGGACATAACAAATAGTTCCACCCTCCAAGCCCTTGAGTTTTCTGAAGGAGTCGGGTCAGTGTTAGATGGCAACGAAACAAAGAAGTATACCTCGGTACTAGAAGTCCTGCTCGGTAAAGAAGTAGAAAAGGGTTTTAAATAACCACTAGCTTGGATGCAGTCGGTAAAAACACAACAGAAAGCTCAGGAGACAGAAGTTTTCCGCCTAGTTGGGCAGAAAACGACTTTCCTTTTGAACGCAATAAAAACAACTGAATAGCTGACCTTTCTTCTTTCTTGTAACCTGTTCACAGTCAAGGTATTATCCTTCTAGAAATCCCTTCTAATTGTCGAGCTGCCCGAGGTACAGAGTTAACAAACTAGTTATATTCAGTACTCCCCACTGATAGTGATAGAATTTCTAATCGCTCAAATTGAAATTTTGTGAAGCCTTAGTTCGATGGGTGTCGCTGTGAACTTCCGAGAAATCACGGGATAGAGTGAAGCTCAGACACAGTAAGAATTATAAGAATTCCATCAAATTAATAATTTATATTAAAAAATTTATTTTCGTGCCTTACGTGTGAAAGAGTAATAATTTTGTGAAGTTTGCAACTTTGTGGGT
Source organism: Clitarchus hookeri (assembly GCA_002778355.1). Taxonomy (NCBI): domain Eukaryota; kingdom Metazoa; phylum Arthropoda; class Insecta; order Phasmatodea; family Phasmatidae; genus Clitarchus; species Clitarchus hookeri. Next base: position 65,014 of record NQII01000611.1, on the reverse strand, counting down.
TTAGTGGATAACATAACTGAAGTTAGCGAATATAATAAAACCATATTCCGGTAGATAATAATTTTGGTATTGGAAGATGCGTTTACATACTACCAATATTGTCACACGTTTCTATAGTACACACTTTGCAAACAAATGTAAGGACACAGGATATAAGAGCACTCATATCCTTTATTTTTTATTTCCATAAATTATACCTTAAGTAATACTTTCAAAACGCGTGGGCGCGGAATTGTAAGAAGCATATCTTTTTGAACTTGTTGAATCGCTAGAAATGACTTCAGTCAAAAAGTTTTCATGTAAAATCCGTTCACATTAACGACTCAGTTTTAAATGCCGAACACGTGGTTGACGGTAACCAGTATTCATTACAAATTAGGTATCTGCATTAACTTGTCTTCATTGCGCGGCAAAGTTTGAGTGTTTCTTTGTCATAAAATATTCTCGAAAGTCACCTCTGTTAAACGTAAATTGAAGAGCATGATGTGTCCTAGGCCGTGGTCAACACAGATCTATAGGCTGTTTACGGTTAGTTGAGCACTTTCGAAACAAACCATCGAAAAATGTCACTGCCTATACCTGCATACATTTTAACTGTCACGCTGAGTGACATGCGCCCAGTCAAGTTGGCAACGACGGAGGGAAAGTAGTTCCATGTCTTAAAGTTGAATTTAAAATGTCAGTAAAACATTCGTGAATACTGAAGTTATTTATTATGCTATTTGTTTTTTTTAAAATACACACAAGTGTAAGAATAAAGAAATTTGTAAATTATTTACTTATATATTAACTTGAAATTTTTTCTTGGCCGACGCATGAATAAAGGGGTAAGGCCGGTGGCAACGTTTATGGTGGAAGAATACACTATGTGCATGCAAGTAGATCTTAAGCAGGGCTTTCAAAAGTTCTCAGTTTACCGTGAACAGCCTATACTTCACTTCAAATGTGCTCAGCTCTGTGCACGGTTATACCGACTCCGAAATTGCTTGTTCCGGTAGCAGTCGCTTCTTGTCCAAAGTAAACCACGTAATTGTGTAAATATACACTAGAATGACTTGCTCTGCCATTGGCAGCTACGAAGTAAACAGACAGCGTAATCAAAATGGCTGGAATTGGCGGGGTGTTCGCAAACGTGACCAAACATGGCTGCCGAACGAATTTACAAGAAACATGCTTAGACCACCCGCGTGACCACATCCTCACCCAGTACGCTGAGAAAAACGTTTTTGTAGAATCAAACAAAGTTTGTTTGGCGCAACCAAATTAATTGTTTGTATAGGGACAATAAAATATTTCGTTGCTAAAACAAAAATTTTTTTTTTTGTTCTTACTTGCTTCAAAATAATATTTGGTTGGTGCAACTAAAGACTTGCTTGGTTCTACGTACTTTAAACAGTTTCGGTTAGTAAAAAAAATATTCAAGCCGACCGAGGTTCAAACACACAGCGATTGCATTTGAGCGCTACGCCAAAATAATCTCAGCTAAAATTACTACTGATGAAATTATAATGTTTTTATACAAATGCTAATTAAGTACTAGACAGCGTGCATAAATGAGTATTTTAAGTTTTACAGCATTAAATTTTAGTTTCCTGTTGAACTTGTTTTTTAATGAGATGTCTATACCATTATTAAGCATCAATAAATGCACTAGAAAACACTCTGTTCCTGTCCTAATTGTCACAAAAAATACAAATAAAATCGTGAGCTGTATTTTGGAGTGAAGGCAATCAAATGAGTGGCCAAACACACACACACACACACACACACACACACACACACACANAACGTATATTTTGTTAGACGAATAAAACGTTGTTGCTTTTCAAGATTTGTTTACTCAACAGCAGAAATGAAGCAAACCTTTCTCTTAGTGCAAGTCCTCTTTTGCTTCTGTAAGGTTTCCAGCAAATCGTGCCACGTACGACGGCTTTTTACCGCGCACAAACCCAACGGGCGAACACAGGCGCTTTTGGAACACGTCACAGAACCTTGGTTCGTAGAGCGAGTCCNATGATTTGTTTACTCAACAGCAGAAATGAAGCAAACCTGCAAATCCTCTTTTGCTTCTGTAAGGTTTCCAGCAAATCGTGCCACGTACGACGGCTTTTCACCGCGCACAAACCCAACGGGCGAACACAGGCGCTTTTGGAACACGTCACAGAACCTTGGTTCGTAGAGCGAGTCCGTGGGTCGCAGTGAAAGAGTAGCTGTGGAGAAGGGATTAGCGAAAGGTCCAGCCACTTAAAGCGACGGCGAAATCAGGAGAACGCTCGCTCGTATACAAAGGGCTGGCACCCCTTCCTCGCACTCAAAGGTCTTTTTCGCACCCAAAGGAAGCGCCAACTCAGACGTTTCTGCGCCACGTAATTTTGAGGATTTATCAAAGGAAAATGAGTATGCGTTACAAGGCGGAGACACTTAAACTACTACAATTTAGGTAACTTTTGCTATGAAGAAATCATTTTGTAGTCGGAAAAATATTTACGTATTTGTAAACCGTAACTGTATCCCGTAATATATGCGTAAACGTACGCCTAAAGTAAACGAGTATTACTTATTATAGATTTACCACTGTAAAATGAGCTCTTCTGAAAGCCTCGCTTGAAATATACTTTTATTCACTTTGTGTATCCTTCCGCATTACGTAAATTTAACATTGCCACTTGCCTACTCACTTTACTCATGATTGAAAATATAAAATGATTATAACAGCATATAATCTACACGTCTGCTAATACTTAAACTTATATGCTATAAAAAACAGACAACAAAAGAGATCATTTAGGTATTCACAAATGTTTGCCTAACACATATAAATACAACGTTAAAACTTGGAACTGCTTTCTCCCCATCTTCGCTGGGTGCATGCTACTCAAGTTTGACCATTAAAATATATGGAGCAAGGGGCAGATACATTTTTAATGTTGATTTCAAGAGTGCTCAGTTAAATATGAATAGCTTTTGCATGCATACGAACAATTCATCATCAATGCAGAAACGTAACTGTTATTCTGACTTAAACGAATTTGGCTTTGAAAAAAAAAGATGCCACACTATTAGCTAAAGGGGCCCTTATGGTGGTGCTGGGACACCGTACATCCAGCATTAATATCAGCGCAGGAAATTGCACGTCCTAACACGGGGATAGATTTACGAGGAAGCTGAGGCTTACCTTGTTGGTGACCCGTTAGACGTAAGTCGTCGTGGACGTTGGTGCCGATGTGTGGCTTGTCAGGCGAGCGCAGACTGTCGGCGTGGAGACTCGAGGCTGCCCCCACCTCTCACCACGCCGATATGACACCCTCCTTCCGACGTGCATGGATGGCGTCTAGCAACCGTCCGACGCTGCCTTCGACGTCATCAAGACTTGAATGTTACTGGACTCGAACCACTACGAAACCATATGGGATGTTCCTCAACGCCCTGGTCAACGTATTTCCCGACTATAAAAACCGTTGTATATAGTATTACGAGAGAGAATGGATAGGGACCTCACGATGAGAATATTATATCTTGGCAGAAGGCATATCCTGCCATGTTTGATGAGAGCATGTCATAGGGCATGTATAGGAAAAATTCTAAGATCAAGGGTTCATTGGCAAATGGTCGAAAAAAGGGAAATTTCGCGTGTTCGTACCGGTTAATTTAAGACCGATGGTGTATAAGTATTACAAAGAGTCCTTTTACGGAGGGCAAGTAGGCCGAGATAAAACCATTTCGCGTGTAACTGAGATTTGTACGTGGCCTGATGTGCGAGGAGACATTGAGACACGCGTAAGGGAATGCCGTGCGTGCCAGCAAGGCAAGCCGAAATATCAAAGCAGGAAGGGAAATATACCGAGTCTCCCGCTAAGTTTGCATGGAAAAGGATTTACCTGAATGTTATGGAGCCTTTAGCGCGTACCAAATCTGGTTACGTCTACGTGTTGATTGCGATCGACAGTTTCGGCAATTTCAGTTTATTTTTTCCGTTAAGGACAATTAAAGCTGTTCAAATTTGCAAGGTAATTTCTCATAATCTCTTTTGCGGTTTTGGATCACCTGCGTTTGTAGTCACGGATAATGCGTCGTACTTCGCGTCGCAAGAATTTCGCGACTTAATGTTCACGTGGAGAGTGAAGTTAATAAATACGTCGCCTTACAACCCGCAGGCGAGCTTGGTGGAAAGAGTCAACCGGAACATTAAAGTGGCCTTGCGTTGTTTCCAGTTAGGAACACAGAGAGAGTGGGACACCATTTTGTACAATCATGTTTTGTGTTAGTGCCCACAAGCGAACTCCATCTGAAGGCCACTTTTACGTCCCCTTTTAAATGCACGGCCACTGCAACCATAATATGTGGAAAATGTAGCTAACAGAGATATGTTAAAATTGTAGGAAGAAGTTAAAGAAAATTTACTTGTTTACCACAAGTCAATGGAAAACAATATCAATTAACAACGTAAAGATGTTACTTTCCGTAGCGGCGATTTGATTATGGTTCAAACGCCTTTTCTGAGCTCTAACATAGTTGATTATTTTAGTTCAAAGTTACCACCGCAGTTGACCAAACCGTTCTAAATTGCGCAATTTTTTATACCAGTTACTTTACTTGTTCCTCAGCTACAATTTCCACATAAAGAATTTAAAGTCCATATAAGCCATGCCAAAAAATTGTATGGTAAAGAGTATTAAAAGAGCACTTCCCTACCTAAATGTGAATTATTGTGTGTTATTTAATCCTACATTATTTATATATATATTTTTAGTATGTATGAAGGATTATATTTAATAAGTAAAGAAAATTGAAATGAATTTAATGAAAATTATTTCCTTTGAGTAAATAGCTGTGTTGGTAAAGCCTAGTAAGAAATAGTTCTCAGGCAAAATATTATTAAACTGAGTGCGCACGAATACGGTGTGTTGTCGCTTTGGTGCGATTTATTATACTTCGTTAAGCTTTGTTTGTATCAGGCGGAAGAAAAGTTGTACTTAAAAAGGACTTCAGAAAAGTTGGAAGTTACCATTTATACATACACTGAATAGCCAAAAAAACTGGTACACCTGTCTAATATCGTGTAGGGCCCCCGCGAGCACGCAGAAGTGCCGCAAGACGACGTGGCATGGACTCGACTAATATCAATGCAGGAGGCATTGAAATCTGCGCCAATTTGAGAAAGGGTTGCACGTCCCGTTCTTTCACCATATTTTTTTCCGGCCGCAGCGATGTCGAAGACTTGATGTTTTATTGGATTCCCAATATTCACGGTACACTCATGAAATGGTCGTACGCGAAAATCCAAATTTTATCGCTACCTCGGAGATGCTATGTCCCATCTCTCGTGCGCCGACTATAACACCACGTTCAAACTCACTTAAATCTTGATAACCTGCCATTGTAGCAGCAGTAACCGATCTAGCTGCCGACCGCATCGCGTTACTCTGATTGGTTCCATACCTCTGTTATTTGCATACGCACGCCTATACCAGTTTTTTTGGCTCTCCAGTGTAGTTCTAATGCAAGGTATTATTAAACTAAGGACGCACGAATGCGGTGCGCTGTCCCTATGGTGTAATTGTTAAGACTCGGTTAACCTTTATTTGCACGAGGCGGAGGAATATCCTGGCAGTAGGACTTCAGCAGGGCTTCAGAAATGTTGGAAGTAACCGTGAATGGTGAGCAGTAGTAGAGTGCCTTCCAAGAGAGCACAGCACTCGACTGTACAAAACGCAGGACTCGTTTACAATAGTACACACACTACCAGAATTGTCAGCAAAGTACGTGTGTTGCATAGGAAAGAGGAATGCATATGTTTTGTTACACTATAAGATATTTTGCTATAATATACTTATTTAAAATTAAAAAATCGGTTACTTATCGTCTACTTTTAATTAAAATTTTAAGCGTATTTCTATTTTGGGTAGCATACTTCAGAAAGCACATTTGTCGAAACATTCATCAACAATTCACGAAGGTTTTCTTGCAAAAACTTTCTGTCTAAAGCATCCATTATGGAAATAAATTTAAATTTTAGCCACAAATAGATTTTTTTTAATTAATATTTTTAAACTTTTAAATAAGTCCATTCTAGCAAAATGTTTTAAAGTGTTACAAGTATTCGAGCTTTTTTTTAATGTGCATCATAAATTGCACTTTTCTGAAAATTTTGGTTGTGTATCATTTCCTAATGAATTATGTTTGTTTTACAGTCAGATGCAGTGCATTATTGAAAGGCATTTCCTTCTATCATAGGGGCTCCGCCTGGTTGGCGCATGAACTGCCTTTGTAGAGTTTTGGCAGACAACACGTGATTTAAAATCATTATGATATTATGCAGTGATTTCTGAACACCACAAAGCATTTCAAGAAACCTTTCGTACGTAAAGACCAGTTTCAATTTCTCATTTCATTTTTGGCGTGGAAATCGCTAAAACGGATATGTTCATAATCTGTTTTAACCACTAAATTTTCTACACACGAAACCTGACGGTGGTTTTTGATACGCATCATACTTTTATCTTTATTAGGGGGGCCATAAAAGTGTAGGTCACCGCTTAAAGTCACGTTCAGATGAGTCGCCGACGGAAGTACTGCACGCGTTGCGCGTAGAGGCGAAGAGGCGAGTGGTAAGTGACCAAGAGTAGGCCTTACAGTTCACGCGTTTCGATGTCTCGTACGCGCAAAACATCTGCAGGCGTGCAGAACACTTAAGTCAATGCTAGAGCCCGTGTTATTTCACGATACACAATATGCGAAAGAAAGTTGCCCTATTCCATTTGTATAGGCCCATCAGTATACAGCTTACGTTATTCCACTTCCGACTAATCCTATACGTATTAACAGCGCGAGGCCTAGAGAGCAAATAATGTTGTGTGACGATGTCACAGTGGCGCGGTTCATTAGTAAGAACGTGGCGTATTTTAGGGAAGGGAGCTAAGGGATCTTCAAAGGTGGCTTTAATTAGAGAACTTGTTTATCTACGAGATATTTTGTGTAGATAGTTTACAGGCTTCTAATCTTACGTACTGCTACATTTAATTACGTTAGGTAAAGTTGTTCCAAGGTGGTTTACATGCTGTCTCGTCTCTATGTTTGTCTTCTACAAACACAGCCAAGGAATAACACTGCAGTCATTCCGTTCTATAGTCCAGTTATGAATAAACTGAGTAACGAAACAATGTGCTGCTGTTTTCAAATTTATTTCATTCATGCAGGGAATCGAACAAGACCTTGCATATATTTGGGCTATCCTTTGTAAGGATACTTGTAGGATATGGTGAAACTACATTTTTCAGCTTGGCACCTATATTGTTGTTGAATTTACTTCTGACGAGAGAGAACTAGGAAAAATGTATCCTTTTATCAATATCCTTACGGGAATTACAATTCCACACGTGAAGAATAAATCGCATACTATTAGTTCTGTGAACGGTTATATTTTATATCAAAACAGAAAGGTGCTTGAAGAAATTCATATTGACGTATACAAAATGGCTTGGGCATATGACGAACTTCTATCGTACCAACACTGCGCCTGTCCTGTCAAGGACGAAGTGCATCATTCTGTGTATAGTTACTGCAGACGGTTGCCTCAGGAATCGTCATTAATTTTGCATTAGAACCGATTTAACTTGCTCTCATATGATAAGACATGCGAACATGCCTACGCATGGCATTGACATTCAGAAAAACCTAATATTCTGCTACACCGACCGTTCCACTACATACAATCTTTTAGAAACTTTTTGTGGGGTCTTTATTAAATTGCTAGTTAAGGCGATATATTTTAGCAAATCTCTAGACCAATTCATTCTTGAGGAACTTGCGGTACTCCGAAGTTAGAGAAATATTCCGTACAGCAAAGTCGGAGAGACATGCAATACCTGTGGTCCGTTACTCTTCGAAATACATATTGCATCCGCTAAGGAAATAAATCACTGAGAAAAATTATACGATCACTTCTGGGGCTGGTTGAAAGCTATTATTTACGAAGATAACCCCATAACTTCGAAGAAAATAGAAGAACAGATTCTGAACATGACAGATGAATTCACACCAGCTGAAATGTTTTATGTTTACACAAATTTGCTGCGATGTGTTAACCTGTTTTTTCCTTGACGCAATAACACCACTATGCTATACCTGTGTAAGGAAAAAAATAAAATAACCACTTTTCAGTAATATATTTCCAGCACAACAGTTTTTATTTGCGTTAATATCAGAGCACTAACGGTCATAATCACTTAAAGAAAACGGAACTGTTTTCATAGTTTGAAATACAACAAGAAGATATTGTCTAGTGTGTGTGTGAACAAGTAATATGAAATACAGTCTCCTAAAACAAATGTTTCTGTAGCAAATTCTTCCTTAAATCTATTTACGTATGCACCGTGATAGATAGCTCTTAGATTTATAGACAAAGTTTACAAAGACGAACACCAAAAGTTGTTATCTCTGCTTGGAAATTACTCCGATTCCACTTTTATAAGATATCTGAATAGTAACATTTTTAAGACTCCAAGTTCGTATAGACTTCCCTCCCCTTATTAGGTTGAATTCTGGACTAAGAAATATAATTACTTTATATGAACACAACATGTCACACACTGGGAAAGATTCTCATGGGAGCCACGTTTCTTTCCCCATTGCAATGAAACGTGCAAAAGTGGTTTAATCGCAGCTTTATAAACAATGGTTGAAAATATTGTGCCACGTTGTTATGGTGTGATCAGGCCTTAGCTGAACGGCTTGCCTGATCACACCTTCAAACATTAAACCTGGAAACGAGCGGGATTGCAACGCCACCATTTGGTCGTCGATCCTTGCGAAAGAAGACAGTTGCAGAAATCCCCTCCACCGGTCACTGAGCGGGGCCGCAGAACCACGCGTTTGATATAGACCGGCGTCTGTCGGTCGTAGTGCGTCAGTCATCTTTAGTCCTTTGGGCGACCCGACCAGCGAAGCAGACCAGGAATATGGGTGTGTCCAGTCGTCGTTAACCGTCTCGCAGAATCAGCCTCCGGCTACCACAAGGTGATGACTTTCCAGTTAGGTTTAATTAAAGTGGCGTGAATCATAATGTAATCAAATAATCATCTTGGTATTCAATTTAAAGCTCTCCCGATCAATAGTCATTTAAATAGCAACTGTATAATCTTCATNATAATCATCTTGGTATTCAATTTAAAGCTCTCCCGATCAATAGTCATTTAAATAGCAACTGTATAATCTTCATGTAGTAAAACCTCATAAGATACTGTTGTGGAGATGGCTTAGTACTCAGTAATAACTCGATGCAGGGATTTATGAAAGAAGTACGAGCTAGCTGAAAAGCTTATTTCGTAACAACGTAATTTGCCTGTTTGTACGGTATTTTCAGATAAGGCAGGCAAATTGCAAATGCCGTTTTAGTGCTGATGATACTCCGAGATGCATAAATATCCACAAGTTGTTCGTTTTTTTTTAAATCCTATTTTCTACAGAGGCTGTCCAGGACATATTTTCAATTCTTCGACGTTTCCCTGCTTCCTCCGGATGCGGGCTGCGAATGCGGCAGCAAAGCAGCCAGCAGGTTTGTTGTATTTGAGAAGTTTATTAAGTTGGTACCCCCGTTCCGCAACATCCCCCCTTCTCCGAACCACCCAACACAACCATCCTCTAAAGGTAACAGTGTTACCGGCGTTTCCTCAGACAAACTCGGTTAACTGCTCGGGTCCTTGNAACACAACCATCCTCTAAAGGTAACAGTGTTACCGGCGTTTCCTCAGACAAACTCGGTTAACTGCTCGGGTCCTTGCTGGAAGCACTCCCACTGTCTCTTTCGTCCTGCAGTGTCCTTTGTTCTTACTGAATCACGCTACGAACACAAAGGAAAGAAAAAAAACAGGACGCACAATGTATTTTCAATCAGGTAATTTTTTTAAGGGAAAGTTTTATAAAACGGTAAACAACAGACAAGCAATGCTCACAAACGTAATTAATTTGCGCTGCAAAATAAAATACAAGAGAATGAGAACCTAGTCATTGTATTTATTGAAGTAACTTAATCCGAATAATGTTGTAATAATGGCAACTTGCTTGAAACAAGTTTCAAATGTCTTGAATATAAATTATATTCCGTCAGAGTTCACACTTATATTTATATTAAGAGTAATTTTAATAAAACTTTATGAGTACTTGCAAATATTAAGTACCGTGAAACATAAATTATATACAGTATAATTAAATATTATCACAGCTTGTATTGAATAAGGATGTGGTTCTAAAAACGAATATAGAAATTACTGGCAATTATTTTACTGCAACAAAATTGAAATGAATTAATAAAAAATTATTATGTTTCGATGATTTATTTAAAATATATCATATTATGTATCCACCACAAAATCTAATAAAACCTGCATTAAACGAATGTAGCCCATATTGCCAGAACCATATGACTGCTTTCCAGCAAGATTGCTTGGTCTTTACAAGGCTGTGGTAACCATTATTAAAAAAATGTGGTACAAAATACATTCTTCCCAAAAATTAATTTGTTGCAATTTCTATTGGTAAAAAACACAGAAATGCGTTTAAGTTGCATCTAATATCTATGTCTAATGTTTATATCTTCAAATAATTATCCTTATGCAGCCCGTTATGAATCTGCTTGGATAGTTAAGTAGCTCTTAAGATTATATCGTGCACTTATTAAAATTTAAAATGTTGTGTTAGTTGGCTTGAATTACGATAATTTATAACTAGGGAAAGGAAAATATCGTCTTTTGAATGACATGCAGGCAAGAATACACGGTCCTTTGCATCTTCGAGACTCAGCTGTCTCCTCATTGGCTGGTGCCCCAATGTGTAGACAATTATACATCAGACCCGGTGGTACGGAATTCGGTGTTTGTTTCCTTGCAAATGTGTTCTGCTTCATTTTACTGGCAATAATAAATTATTAAATTACACTTCTTTCCTTCGAAATAGCGTATTGTTACTTTACGACGGTCATACGGGAACGTAATCTTAAAGCCAATTTATTACTGGCTAAGGAAACGTTTTCGCAATACACTAGTTTCTTACAGAAGTAAAATAATTAGGTAAAAGTTGGTTAATGATGCCAATTCGGCATGGTAAAAACGACACGATCTAATGTATGGTGTTATTTTATGAACGGAGACAACGCCAGTGTCCATGGAAGGGGTCTATTTTCACGAGAAACTTTTCTATACAGGATAATAATATGCTTTCTCGCGACTGTTTTCCCTTTAGCGGGCGCGGTATACGTTTAAACGTCTCTAATGGCCTTCATTACGCCTGNACACACACTACCAGAATTGTCAGCAAAGTACGTGTGTTGCATAGGAAAGAGGAATGCATATGTTTTGTTACACTATGAGATATTTTGCTATAATATACTTATTTAAAATTTAAAAATCGGTTACTTATCGTCTACTTTAATTAAAATTTTAAGCGTATTTCTATTTTGGGTAGCATACTTCAGAAAGCACATTTGTCGAAACATTCATCAACAATTCACGAAGGTTTTCTTGCAAAAACTTTCTGTCTAAAGCATCCATTATGGAAATAAATTTAAATTTTAGCCACAAATAGATTCTTTTTAATTAATATTTTTAAACTTTTAAATAAGTCCATTCTAGCAAAATGTTTTAAAGTGTTACAAGTATTCGAGCTTTTTTTTAATGTGCATCATAAATTGCACTTTTCTGACAATTTTGGTTGTGTATCATTTCCTAATGAATTATGTTTGTTTTACAGTCAGATGCAGTGCATTATTGAAAGGCATTTCCTTCTATCATAGGGGCTCCGCCTGGTTGGCGCATGAACTGCCTTTGTAGAGTTTTGGCAGACAACACGTGATTTAAAATCATTATGATATTATGCAGTGATTTCTGAACACCACAAAGCATTTCAAGAAACCTTTCGTACGTAAAGACCAGTTTCAATTTCTCATTTCATTTTTGGCGTGGAAATCGCTAAAACGGATATGTTCATAATCTGTTTTAACCACTAAATTTTCTACACACGAAACCTGACGGTGGTTTTGGATACGCATCATACTTTTATCTTTATTAGGGGGGCCATAAAAGTGTAGGTCACCGCTTAAAGTCACGTTCAGATGAGTCGCCGACGGAAGTACTGCACGCGTTGCGCGTAAAGGCGAAGGGGCGAGTGGTAAGTGACCAAGAGTAGGCCTTACAGTTCACGCGTTTCGATATCTCGTACGCGCAAAACATCTGCAGGCATGCAGAACGCTTAAGTCAATGCTAGAGCCCGTGTTATTTCACGATACACAATATGCGAAAGAAAGTTGCCCTATTCCATTTGTATAGGCCCATCAGTATACAGCTTACGTTATTCCACTTCCGACTAATCCTATACGTATTAACAGCGCGAGGCCTAGAGAGCAAATAATGTTGTGTGACGATGTCACAGTGGCGCGGTTCATTAGTAAGAACGTGGCGTATTTTAGGGAAGGGAGCTAAGGGATCTTCAAAGGTGGCTTTAATTAGAGAACTTGTTTATCTACGAGATATTTTGTGTAGATAGTTTACAGGCTTCTAATCTTACGTACTGCTACATTTAATTACGTTAGGTAAAGTTGTTCCAAGGTGGTTTACATGCTGTCTCGTCTCTATGTTTGTCTTCTACAAACACAGCCAAGGAATAACACTGCAGTCATTCCGTTCTATAGTCCAGTTATGAATAAACTGAGTAACGAAACAATGTGCTGCTGTTTTCAAATTTATTTCATTCATGCAGGGAATCGAACAAGACCTTGCATATATTTGGGCTATCCTTTGTAAGGATACTTGTAGGATATGGTGAAACTACATTTTTCAGCTTGGCATCTATATTGTTGTTGAATTTACTTCTGACGAGAGAGAACTAGGAAAAATGTATCCTTTTATCAATATCCTTACGGGAATTACAATTCCACACGTGAAGAATAAATCGCATACTATTAATTCTGTGAACGGTTATATTGTATATCAAAACAGAAACGTGCTTGAAGAAATTCCTATTGACGTATACAAAATGGCTTGGGCATATGACGAACTTCTATCGTACCTACACTGCACCTGTCCTGTCAAGGACGAAGTGCGTCATTCTGTGTATAGCTACTGCAGACGGTCGCCTTAGGAATAGTCGTTAATTTTGCATTCGAACCGATTTAACTTGCTCTCATATGATAAGACATGCGAACATGCCTACGCATGACATTGACATTCAGAAAAATCTAATATTCTGCTACACAGACCGTTCCACTACATACAATCTTTTAGAAACTTTTTGTGGGGGTCTTTATTAAATTGCTAGTTAAGGCGATATATTTTAGCAAATCTCCCGACCGATTTATTCTTGAGGAACTTGCGGTACTCCGAAGTTAGAGAAATATTCCGTACAGCAAAGTCGGAGAGACATGAAATACCCGTGGTCCGTTACTCTTCGAAATACATATTGCATCCGCTAAGGAAATAAATCACTGAGAAAAATTATACGATCACTTCTGGGGCTGGTTGAAAGCTATTATTTACGAAGATAACCCCATAACTTCGAAGAAAATAGAAGAACAGATTCTGAATATGACAGATGAATTCACACCAGCTGAAATGTTTTATGTTTACACAAATTTGCTGCGATGTGTTAACCTGTTTTTTCCTTGACGCAATAACACCACTATGCTATACCTGTGTAAGGAAAAAAATAAAATAACCACTTTTCAGTAATATATTTCCAGCACAACAGTTTTTATTTGCGTTAATATCAGAGCACTAACGGTCATAATCACTTAAAGAAAACGGAACTGTTTTCATAGTTTGAAATACAACAAGAAGATATTGTCTAGTGTGTGTGTGAACAAGTAATATGAAATACAGTCTCCTAAAACAAATGTTTCTGTAGCAAATTCTTCCTTAAATCTATTTACGTATGCACCGTGATAGATATCTCTTAGATTTATAGACAAAGTTTACAAAGACGAACACCAAAAGTTGTTATCTCTGCTTGGAAATTTCTCCGATTCCACTTTTATAAGATATCTGAATAGTAACATTTTTAAGACTCCAAGATCGTATAGACTTCCCTCCCCTTATTAGGTTGAATTCTGGACTAAGAAATATAATTACTTTTTATGAACACAACATGTCACACACTGGAAAAGATTCTTATGAGAGCCGCGTACCTTTCCCCATTGCAATGAAACGTGCAAAAGTGGTTTAATCGCAGCTTTATAAACAATGGTTGAAAATATTGTACCACGTTGTTATGGCGTGATCAGGCCTTAGCTGAACGGCTTGCCTGATCACACCTTCAAACATTAAACCTGGAAACGAGCGGGATTGCAACGCCACCATTTGGTTGTCGATCCTTGCGAAAGAAGACAGTTGCAGAAATCCCCTCCACAGGTCACTGAGCGGGGCCGCAGAACCACGCGCTTGGTATAGGCCGGCGTAACACCCGGAACGAGCGTCTTTTGTCTTTAGTCCTTTGGACGACCCAACCAGCGAAGCAGACCAGGAAGGTGGGTGTGTCCGGCCAGCGTTAACCGTTTCGTAGAATCAGCCTCCGGCTATAACATGGTGATGACTTTCCAGTTATGTTTAATTAAAATGGCGTGAATTAAAAGTAATAATGAATCATCTTAAATTCAATGTAAAGCTCCCCCGATCAATGGTAACAACATAAATAGTTATTGTAAAGGCTTAATGTTAATAAACCTCATCAGATACTGTTGTGCTCTACCGAATCATGAGTCATTATTGAGCTACGTCCCTAAATACTTTCAAGTACGAGCTAGCTGAAAAGCTTATTTCGTAACAACGTAATTTGCCTGTTTGTACGGTATTTTCAGATAAGGCAGGCAAATTGCAAATGCCGTTTTAGTGCTGATGATACTCCGAGATGCATAAATATCCACAAGTTGTTCGTTTTTTTTTAATCCTATTTTCTACAGAGGCTGTCCAGGACATATTTTCAATTCTTCGACGTTTCCCTGCTTCCTCCGGATGCGGGCTGCGAATGCGGCAGCAAAGCAGCCAGCAGGTTTGTTGTATTTGAGAAGTTTATTAAGTTGGTACCCCCGTTCCGCAACATCCCCCCTTCTCCGAACCACCCAACACAACCATCCTCTAAAGGTAACAGTGTTACCGGCGTTTCCTCAGACAAACTCGGTTAACTGCTCGGGTCCTTGGTGGAAGCCTCCCACTGTCTCTTTCGTCCTGCAGTGTCCTTTGTTCTTACTGAATCACGCTACGAACACAAAGGAAAGAAAAAAAACAGGACGCACAATGTATTTTCAATCAGGTAATTTTTTTAAGTGAAAGTTTTATAAAACGGTAAACAACAGACAAGCAATGCTCACAAACGTAATTAATTTGCGCTGCAAAATAAAATACAAGAGAATGAGAACCTAGTCATTGTATTTATTGAAGTAACTTAATCCGAATAATGTTGTAATAATGGCAACTTGCTTGAAACAAGTTTCAAATGTCTTGAATATAAATTATATTCCGTCAGAGTTCACACTTATATTTATATTAAGAGTAATTTTAATAAAACTTTATGAGTACTTGCAAATATTAAGTACCGTGAAACATAAATTATATACAGTATAATTAAATATTATCACAGCTTGTATTGAATAAGGATGTGGTTCTAAAAACGAATATAGAAATTACTGGCAATTATTTTACTGCAACAAAATTGAAATGAATTAATAAAAAAGTATTATGTTTCGATGATTTATTTAAAATATATCATATTATGTATCCACCACAAAATCTAATAAAACCTGCATTTAACGAATGTAGCCCATATTGCCAGAACCATATGACTGCTTTCCAGCAAGATTGCTTGGTCTTTACAAGGCTGTGGTAACCATTATTAAAAAAATGTGGTACAAAATACATTCTTCCCAAAAATTAATTTGTTGCAAGTTCTATTGGTAAAAAACACAGAAATGCGTTTAAGTTGCATCTAATATCTATGTCTAATGTTTATATCTTCAAATAATTATCCTTATGCAGCCCGTTATGAATCTGCTTGGATAGTTAAGTAGCTCTTAAGATTNGTTTGGATAGTTAAGTAGCTCTTAGGGTTATATCGTGCACTTATTAAAATTTAAAATTTTGTGTTAGTTGGCTTGAATTACGATAATTTATAACTAGGGAAAGGAAAATATCGTCTTTTGAATGACATGCAGGCTAGAATACACGGTCCTTTGCATCTTCGAGACTCAGCTGTCTCCTCATTGGCTGGTGCCCCAATGTGTAGACAATTATACATCAGACCCGGTGGTACGGAATTCGGTGTTTGTTTCCTTGCAAATGTGTTCTGCTTCATTTTACTAGCAATAATAAATTATTAAATTACACTTCTTTCCTTCGAAATAGCGTATTGTTACTTTACGACGGTCATACGGGAACGTAATCTTAAAGCCAATTTATTACTGGCTAAGGAAACGTTTTCGCAATACACTAGTTTCTTACAGAAGTAAAATAATTAGGTAAAAGTTGGTTAATGATGCCAATTCGGCATGGTAAAAACGACACGATCTAATGTATGGTGTTATTTTATGAACGGAGACAACGCCAGTGTCCATGGAAGGGGTCTATTTTCACGAGAAACTTTTCTATACAGGATAATAATATGCTTTCTCGCGACTGTTTTCCCTTTAGCGGGCGCGGTATACGTTTAAACGTCTCTAATGGCCTTCATTACGCCTGCCAAGCAACACGGTCGTCTTGAAAGGCTCGGCTCCAAGGTTTCGTACTCTTCGCGCAGACCTGAAGACGTTTGCCGTCAGAGCGGGGGCAATTTCAAAGGATCGAAAACGCTCGGCAACGGGGGCTATAGTGCAACGCCTTTCTTACCCCCGAGTCATTAGCATGGCGCAGCTTCTACCGTGCCTCGCGGAGTCTAATTAAAAGTGTACAGCTGGGCTAATTACTTTTCTCCTTCGCTGCAGAAAACGCGGCAAGCTATCGTGGTCTTGCGAACAGTGTAAAAAGGAAGAGTAGAAACAATTGAGGACGGATAATTTTACTCTACGTTAACGTTCATTTTACGGATATAAAAGAGAACTAAGGCATTTGTAAAGCAGTTTAATTTTTCCGCACACCAAAAAAATATATCGCTTATTGTTAAGTGAATACGTTTTAAATGCTTTTTATAACAATAATTACTAGTATTTTCAAAGGTTTTAAGTTCTGTTAAGGGCAAAACTTCCAAAAAAAATAGCAAACTCAGGAATACATATATGTGCAAAAAATTATTTTTGGCGCACGAATACACTCAAATAATTATAATGAACTGGTTTTGGATGGTTTATTATCAAAAACGTGTTATTTGTAATACGGTGATATTTGTTTTCGGTTATTTTACCTTTACATATGTGTGGTTCCCTACAGACGCGCCTCCCACACTTTTGATCATTGGTGGGGGATAGGAAAATTTGGCGTTTTAAACGCGCTGTAGGCTAGACTCCACAGTACTATGTATGTTAGAGTCTCGGCTTTCTGTTCACTGGCTGTTGGCTGAGTTTTACCTCAGTACAGGTGGAATGGGGTTCGGCACTTGTTTCCTCGCGTGTGTATTATTGGCCTATAGTTCACCTGGGCGTGTTTAACAAACTGTGATACAATTACAAACGTAACAAAAATGTACGAGTGTTTTAAGTCTAACTTGTCCTAAAATTATTTCTCAAAATTTTCCAGTCCCTAGTCATTCGTTGCGGAAAATATTAACACCATCGGACAGCTATAATCACTGGTCTTACTTTGAATATAGATTCATACTCCAGTAACACAAGGCATATTGCTAACAAAAATTATCCTTCATCTTTTGATATCGTCATATATTATATATAATAGACAAGCATGCATCGCACTGCCACAAAATCATCCATTCAAAAGAGATCGACACTTGCTGGAAATGATGTGCGGCAAAAATATTCCGCGTCCATCATAAGAGACTAAGCCTTTTCAAGTTACAGTACATACTTAATATATATTCATATACTTAAAACTTAAATTATTTTACTNTAAGAGACTAAGCCTTTTCAAGTTACAGTACATACTTAATATATATTCATATACTTAAAACTTAAATTATTTTACTATCACAAAGTCTCTTTTTCGAAAGTGCGTCCTTCCATTTATTTTACAGCTTGGCTCTTCGTTTGGACTTAATATAANTAAGAGACTAAGCCTTTTCAAGTTACAGTACATACTTCATATATATTCATATACTTAAAACTTAAATTATTTTACTGTCACAAAGTCTCTTTTTCGAAAGTGCGTCCTTCCATTTATTTTACAGCTTGGCTCTTCGTTTGGACTTAATATAANATCACAAAGTCTCTTTTTCGAAAGTGCGTCCTTCCATTTATTTTACAGCTTGGCTCTTCGTTTGGACTTAATATAAGGCACCAATGTTTTAGTGAAAGTTTCCATCAAACCAGTGGCTGTCTCAGAATCTACGAAATATCAAAAGTTACGTGTTAGTATACCAGAATGTTTTTTTCTTTTTCAACAAAACTATTTCAGATATAAGACTATTTACCGGGTCTCAAACCCAGAACCTCACCAACTGTTTTCACAACCCTCGTCCACGTTTATCACTACGTTGGTGTAATCACCATAACATGTGCAAAGTTCCAGTCAGTTTACTCCAGTGGTAATAGAAACAAATAAACCAAATTATTCGTGAAGTTGTCCCGCGAACAGACCTACACAGCTTAATGTTGGGTCACGGCATTTATATCACTACAGAGGTATCAAAATCGCAAACGAACCATATCTACGTAATCCCTATTCAACTGTTTTAATCTCCTTCAATCAAAATACTTGTACCATGTACCGTATCTTCATGTACTCGCTTCACGTTGAGCGGCTAGCCTGCTAGCCTTCCAACCAAGGTGAACCTGGTTCAATCCCCGGCCGGGTCACTCTCGGATTTTGGCATTTGGGAATCGTGCCGGACGATGCCGCTGGTCGGCGGGGTTTCTCGGGGATCTCCCGTTTCCCCATCCTTTCATTCCCGTGCTGCTTCATACTCACTTCAATCACCCTCATCGGCTCTCAAGACCTCGCTGTTGAGAGCCACCCAAATCTCTTCACTCACTCACTTGCTTCACGTTAACCGGTAGTTTGCGTAAAATCCAATAATTGATCCCGCATAAAAGCTGCGATTATTCACAGAGTCCCGGGTTAAAGGCGAAGTATGTCATTTACTGGTTTTATTAAATACTGCTGCGCTAAATAATTAATTAATAAAGGCTGCCTGAATGGGGAAGAATCTAAGGTATCCTGTTCCTTCCTTGCTCATTTTATATGGACGCCACGTCACACATACAAGATGATAGGTAACAAATGTCGCGAACTACAGGACCTAATACTAGAGATTAGTATGGCAAAATTACACTTTTACAAATGAATTTGATGACGAGCGGATGTGGAGAAACAAGTAGGTTAGTCNAGATTAGTATGGCAAAATTACACTTTTACAAATGAATTTGATGACGAGCGGATGTGGAGAAACAAGTAGGTTAGTCTTACGCTGTGACAAAGAAAATGACAGGCATATTTAATTAAATGTTTATTAAAATTCGTAGCGTGATAACAGTAAGATTCCAAAAACTCCACTTTCAGCAGCAATACGGTNGAATTAAATGTTTATTAAAATTCGTAGCGTGATAACAGTAAGATTCCAAAAACTCCACTTTCAGCAGCAATACGGTAGTCCAGGGTTCCTTAAACTTCGTGATTTCGAGGACCTCTTCGACATGATGTTCATTTTGCCGGACGCCATAAACCGTAACCTTTAATACAAGCTAAGTACATATTTTCATTTATACAACTTATTTATTCTTCAGTATGCAAATTGTTATGATTTCACGTTTAGTTGATGACAAAATTTGCAAAATAAAGCTTCGTTAATAACAGAAATGTTACACAGTTACATCATAGTTACAACATTCTTATGAAAAGTTATATATNCTAGTTATAGCCTATTGACGGGTATTTACAACTTTTCTGAATCCCTGCTAAAGTTTTACTTCTAGGATATCCCTCCGCCTCATGCTAACAAAGCTTAGCCGAATATAGAAAATTACACCAAAGGGACAACGCACCGTATTCGTGCGTACTCGGTTTAATAATATTTTTCATAAGAACTATTTCCTACTAGGCATTATCAACATACCTGTTTTATCACTGTTTTTATTCATATTGTTATGAAGTGATGAGGCCTTCGCTGGACGGCCTGCCTGATCACACCTTCAAACATTGAACCAGGGCACGAGCGTGATTGTAGTAACACCTTGCGAAATACAGTTGCAGAAACACCCTCCACCGGCCAGTCAAATGGGCCGAAAATATTAAACAACGCGCCCGATATAGGCCAACGTAACACCGGGAGCATAACCTTTTGTCATCGGGGCAGCGGACCAAGAAGACGTGGAGATGGGTGTGTCCGGCCGTCGTTAACCGCCTCCCAGAGTCAGCCTCCGGCAACACGAACAAGGTGGGGACTTTCCAATTAAGTTGTAATAGTAGTGACGTGTGGTAATACACCTTGATATAATTAATTAGCTTTTTGGTGTTACATTTAAGATCCCCGATAAATAGTCACGTAAATTGCTATTGAATAACCCTTATGTTCAATAAACCCCATATTATACTGTTATACTATACCTAATTATGACTCATTATTTAGCTACGCCCATAACCCCTTTCAGGTATGAATTGACTTAAAAGCTTATTCGTAGCAATATTAATTGTAAACGAAATATTATAGTTTACAGATTATAATATAAGAAACAGTTCAATTTAACCAAAAATAAAGTGCTTTTACGTTAACAGAAGAATAAAACGAACATGTTCCATGGAATATTTAAGAATTAACCAAACAAGTCATACATAGGGTGATTTTTCAAGGGTCGGATTCAAAAATTGTGGAGAAATAGCGAATAAATTAGTTTTATAATGGCAGCTGTATCGCTCGTTTCAGTTATCGGCGCTTGGCTTAAATAATCACCGCAACATCCCGAATACAGTCTAGCAGTAATCCTCATGCTTGCAGCCATCTCCAACTCATACAAGATTTCAACCAGCCCCATATACAAAAAACACAGGAGTCAGGTCCAGTGATCTGGTTGGCCAAGTTATTGCTGGCACTCCTGTATCTCGGTAACCATTCCGACTCGACCAAGGGGCCGCGGTTTGCGTAGCGGCTAGAGCACTTGTCTCCCACAAAGGCGAACCGGGATCGATTCCTGGTGGGCCCCTCCCCTGGATTTCCGTATGTGGGAATCGTGCCGGATGATGTCGTTGGTCTGCGGGTTTTTTCGAGAACCTCCCGTTTCCATCACCCTTGCATTCCTGCGTCGCTTCATACCTATCTCGCTTCACCCTCATGGGCTATCAAGATTTCGTTAAGAGCTGCCCAAAATTCTTCACTCCACTCCAGGTGCTTTTTCTCAGACTGTCCTCTGCAGTACTATCCTGTAGTTCGGAACATTTCATCACCAGTCATCCTATATAGTCTGATGAAATTAACATTTCGCCCTTACTAAGTTAATACGCGCTGTTAATTTGCGGATAGGACTAGAACTTTTTAGTGGTAGGAATACTGAGAGGAAATCTCACGAAATATAAATCCGAACCTACAGCTATTCACGTATAAGTCGCATTAACAAAAATATTAACCGCACAGCTATTTATTTGCTTTGAAGAGGAAATTTATAATAAAATCTGGCCAGCGACAACAAAGCTTTAAAATCCATTACAAAAGTTTCTGAATGTTTTACGGAAATAAAAATAAAATCAATTGGAGACAGGATAAGGATGACGGCACATTACCTTGGCGAATATTCTGAAAGCCAGTACAGAACATCTAGACAACTTAAAGGAAAGGGCCACGGTGGCTGAGCTGTTAGCTTGCTCGTCTTACGCCAAGGTGAACCGGGTTCAATATCCGTCGGTGGGAATCGTGCCAGACAATGCCGCTGGTCGGCGGGTTTTCTCGGGGATCTCCAGTTTCCCCCACCCTTGCATTCCGGCGCTGCTCCATACTCACCTCACTCCACCCTCATCGGCTCTCAAGAACTCGCTGTTAATAACCGCCCAAACCTCTTCACTCACTTAAAGGAAGTTTGACGGCATTTATCAAGATACGCTCTCTAACAGCTACATAGTCTTACAAATATTAGGCCGCAAAATATGTCCCAAAGCATTAGAAGTGTAAGGTCTCGTGGATATTTGGTAGAGAGTAGAGTGAGAACCAGACAGTACGTTTCTAATTTTTAAATGATAATTCATTTCCGCTGAATGTTTTCCTTTTTACATCGTACACTGCGAAACTCATTTCTGTTCTGTTCAGTAAACTGCAAAAAAGAGATTAATAAAATATTATTTTACCTAATTTTTGCTTGCTTCTGCTTGCAGTTATTTTCAAGTAATTGTACTAAGTTTTATTCGATACTTGGAAATTTTGCGTTTGTATTTCTGGCTCCAACAGTCTTTCTGGAAGTCAGTATGACCAAATTTCGTAGTAAAATGTGCAAGTTAAATTATTATTACTTTTTGGAAAATATTAATAAATTTAATATTTATGTCAAAGTTGTCGCAATATTTTGGAGTCCCTAATTTCATAACAATCTGTTAAATGAAAATGGTTACCTAACAGATTTGTTTTAACAATAAATTCGACCGCCAGACGATTAAAGTGTTTCAGCAAAATTTTCTGAAGAATCCAAAAGTAAAACGCGTAAATAATAGTTCATGTAATTTTTTTTAATAATTAATTTGCATGTGACTTAGAAAATTACCTTATATTAATTATGTAAAGCTTTCACTTTTTTTTGCGTAAAAATATGTAAATACATAAAATAAACTACCGTATTTGTCGAACTATTTTCTCAAACATAAAGTTCCTACTATTTAAAACAAAATGTAATATTTTAAAATATCAAACGTAATAAAAATATTGTAGTAGATCTTTTAATTGCTTATTTATTACAATCTCACAAAGAGTCAAAAATTATTTTAAAAATTTTGATTTTCCTACTGATTAATATTCGTTAGAGTAGAAGAATACTTACAAATATGAATGTGAATGCGTGGGATATAAGTGTACTCGCAGTATTCGTGTATTTTCCTTTACTAACTGTCATCATGTTTTTCTACATACAACAATTTTTGTAATGATAGGCAAGTCATATTACGAATCATATTACAAACAATTTATTAGATTTTCTGAGTTACGAGAGACCGCTTTTTTTGAAAATATATTGTAAAACAAGTAAAACTAATTACCTAATATGATTTGGTATTTACTCTTGTATGTAAATAAAAAGGAAGCAAATTATTTTCCTATAAATTTAACGAGTATTGTAACAGAGGACTTTTTATCACAATGTATAGTCACTCATCATGACCTTAACGATAAGAAACAAACATGCATTCGGAAATTGTTATGCAATCTTAAACGGGTTAAAGTATACTAATTATTTCGTGTGTATCAAAATACATGTCTGGAGGTTTTCTTTTAAATTTGTTTGTGATTAAATACGTTGCATAAAATACTTGATTTCAGTTTCGCGATGGATGACATATTATTGTAGTTGTGTCTGAAAAGGAACAGCAGAATAAAAACAAAAATGGCTTAGAAATTATGATTACATTTTCACAAAGACGACGGTATAGAATTCCCGTTATTTACCCAAACAAAGTCAGCTGTATATTATTTTCCTTTTCCGTTCTCGTATTCTATTCTTCCACCGCACTTGAAACCATTTGAGTGCTTTGAGGCCTTCTTAAAATACAGATTGAAGTAAAATACGAATTTCTGTATGAAATATTTACAAAAAGGATCAATTAGCTTCACTGCACAAAGAAATACAAAGCTGATTTTGAGAACGTATATTTCCTGCAGTTCAGAGTACTGAGAAGAGTATATGCGCTCTTCTCTTCAGAATTCTGGGAGCCAAGGCATCTCCTCACAAAAGATGAAATCAATATGAAGTTGTGCTCTCAAAACCTCTGCAAACTCGGCCCATCCTTAGTAATATACAGACGAGGGTTGCGTGCAGTGTATAGGCATATATAGTGCCTTAAAGTTGGCGGAGAGACGAAATTGCACCCGTTTTAATACAGCACGCCAAAGTCACATAAAAAAAAGCGGGACTCTTCCAGTAAAATTTTAAGGCGGGCACCCATTCATAAATATATAACAGCCTTTCCGGATTTCAAACGAAATCAAAACATGTATGTAATTTTCAGGTAAAGAAGAAAATAAATAAACCACTGAAATGAACAACTCACTCGTTCAAACTGTTTGCTAAATGCAGCCTAAACATTATATTTTAGCTAGAGTTAAGCCATAACTTGTTCATAATATGTACTGTATGTTTAGTAGTTTTGAGATTGTCATTCGCTAACAACGAGTGTGTTAAAAATTTTAGAGGTACTTGAAGTACACAGTCAAAAACATTTTCAATAAATTTTTTTTATTAAATTTACAAAAATACTTTGGTTTTTATGGGCACAAACTTTTTGTTCTTAAAAAATATTTAATATTCATTTACAGGATGAACAAAATCTGCAAAACTATGTTTACGGCATGTTATGTATAGACTGCCTTCCAATACAAATAGTTTCTTTACGAAAATACTACAAATAAAAATTATTATATTAATTAACAACCGTATATTGTATTCAAGTAGATCATATTTAATTATATCATATTTAAAGATACATGTAAGTATAGTTATGTATATTTATTATACAACTAGCAAACCCGGCGAACTCTGTTTCGCCACCAGATGGCTTCGTTTTATGCAACATTTTGTTTAGTGATTAAAACATGAAGAAACATTTTTTTTATNTATTCAAGTAGATCATATTTAATTATATCATATTTAAAGATACATGTAAGTATAGTTATGTATATTTATTATACAATATCATATTTTTTAAACTACTTAAAATTTATACCAGACATAAATGTTACAAAACTAATTTTGTTAAATTTATAATGGTCTTNGCAAAACCGTGGAAATCGGTTCGTGCGTTGTATCAGAGATGGCGCTGTATGTAAAAAAAGATTTTCCCGCTTTTTTTTTTTAATTTTTCCTGAATTTTCTTTGCTATAAACCTCACGGAGCCCGAGACCTTTCCAACGAATGCAAAACCGTGGAAATCGGTTCGTGCGTTCTGGAGTTATAGCGTCAGGAAGGAAAACCCGAATTATTTTTATATAGTAGATATCAAATTTTTTAAACTACTTAAAATTTATACCAGACATAAATGTTACAAAACTAATTTTGTTAAATTTATAATGGTCTTGAAAGCTCAGCTCCAAGGTTTTGTACTCTTTACGCAGTCCTGTAAGAAGAGCCCTTTTCGCGCGATGAAGCATTACGACATTGGTCCCATGCAGTTTGTGCAAGGCGATACATTGAAAGAACATACCGAGAGCTGCAAGGATGCGTCTACTGGGAGTCGGCAAGTGTTGCCTGCAATACCTTTTGCTGCATCGATGGGCACCGATTCGACAGGTAATTATGATGGGACAGTGAATGATAAAGACGGAATGAGTGCAGTAGAGTCGGTTTGTGTGGGATGTACACTTGCAAGACTCTCGTGTGACATCGACGAACTTCAAAATAAACTGTCGACGGCTCTAAATATTTATGAGCATACAACTCCTTCCACAAAGAAAAGCAAATTTAATACAGAATACAAAACAGGAGATGAAGATGACCATGAAGAGAGCATAGATGAAAATGAACATGAAGACAGTGATAGTGCTGAAGACGATGATGGCGATTTTCTCGATGCACTGACACACCCTTCTACACATTTTGCTGCAACAAGCGACATGAAGAAGGCAGTAGACGACCGGAATACTGGCTACCTATTTCCCGAATACCCGAGTTAACTTGTTGATAGACTCAGATATTTGATTGCCCTTCAAAAAAACGGGGATCTTTCGCACATTAACGAGATACATTCAATCGTTAGTAAACTGAAGGATCGAGGATATATCGCATGATGCTATGAACTGCTTACTTTTTAAATTGTAATAATATAATAACAAATTATTACAAAATAATAGTTTTTTCTTTATTTTTGTGTCTTGCATCCTTTTTTTTCCCTCCCAACTTAAAAGTGGTGCTATGAGCGCTCGACTACTAACGGAAATATCTGCACATAGAATGATAACAAAAGACTTTAGTATAAAAATTAATAAATAGTGGACTGCATACAAAACATTAATTATATCGACATGTACAAATTTGGAGACAGATGGCGAACGAATGTAATTTCTTTACATATGGGTGGGGAATAAACCGAAGGATTGATCAATAGGATTGGGATTGATCGAAGGATTGGGATTTATCGAAGGATTGGGATTTATCGAAGGACTGGTGAGGGTTGCTATTGGCGTGGGTTGCTGTGAATTGTGGAGAAGGATTGCGAAGGATTGTCGTGGATAGCTGTGGGTTGCGGACGGGGATTTCGAAGTATTGGTGTAGATTGCGGAGGGGCATTGCGAAGGTTTGGTGTGGATTGGTGGTGATTGCGAAGGATTGATGTGACTTTTTTGACAAATTGTTGGGTTTCAAGGTCAAAGGTGAAGTCAGTAGTCAGTAACGCAATAAGCTCGCTGAATTTTATGAATTTATTTACTTTTACAATTTTTCTTCAGTTTTTGTTTTCAAGGTCAGCCAATGTCACGGTTATATCGTCAAGGTAAAAGTTCAAAGTCACCTGGGTCCAACATGGCGGTTGGGTGACGTCATAAAATGGTGACTTGTCGGTTCCTGTACCTCGTCCCCTCTAAGCCAAAACCTTCGAAAATTTTATTTTTTACAAAAAAATTTAATACTTTTTAATAAAAAAAATAATATTTTTAAAATATTTTTTAGCAATTTTTATAATTTTTTAGAATTTTTAAAACAATTGTGCAAATGTTTAGCTTTAATACCTCAAGGTCATGGTCATGGCGTCAAGGTCACCGACATCCAATATGGTTGTCGAGTGACGTCAGAACACAGCAGCCGGTCGGCTCTGGCTCCCTGTCCCTTCTGAGCACAAGCATTCAAAATTTTAATTTTGTACATTTTTAAATAACCTTTTAAAATAATATTTTTAAGATTTTTTAATTTTTAAATAATTTTTTATAAGTTGTTAAAAATGATTAAAATAATTTTTTTAATTTTTNAATGTCACCCACCGGTCATGGTCAAAAGTCAAGGTTAAAGTCACCGACATCCAAAATGGCAGACAAGATGGCCGTTTGGAGACCGAAATGACAGAGCATTAATAGCTCCGACGCTCCATGCCAGACGCAATGTGCCCAAATCGGCTATATCATTATACTCCTGTTGAACTTGTTTCATTAGGGATGTATACCATCATTACGCATCAATAAATGCACTAATAAACACTGTTACTATCCTAACTGTCACAATAAATGCAAACAAACTTTCGAGCTGTATTTTTGAACGAAGACAATCAAATGATTGTCTAAAAAGAAATATATGCAGTTGATTCAACAAAATATCTGGTTGACAGTCTAATTTATTTTGGACCAACGTAGAGGGTTTGTTTACTGAAGAGTGTATTGTGTTTGATAAACATAATNTTGACAGTCTAATTTATTTTGGACCAACGTAGAGGGTTTGTTTACTGAAGAGTGTATTGTGTTTGATAAACATAATCAATTTTGTTGCTCTTCAAGTATTCTTTACTCGACAAAATACTAGGTTGGGGCAACTAAATACATTTTGGCACTAAACCAACAAATCTTTTGTAGGTTGTTCTCTCAGTGGAGAGCTGAGTTGAGAGGTCGACGCTTAACAGTGTGCTCTTAATCGCCGGCGATGAGGGCGAAATGAGGTGAAGGTGGAGCAGCTGCGGAATGCATTAGCGGGTGAAAAAGGGAGTATCACAAGAAACCCCGCTGGTATACGGAAACGTCCGCCACGTCTTACACGCGGAAAACAGTTTTATCCACCGGCCCATGTATTATTTCATAAAGTAGTCACTTCTCTAAGACTGCGAAGTTAAAACCTTCCAAGCTCTGCAGCAAGTGGCGATACTTTGCATTAAATGCCTGCCTGTTTCACACTAGGCTCAGTTTACGAAGATAGATTGCCTTGAGAATTTTCCGTCGGAGACACAGTCCACGTGTTCGGACATGTTAACTGGCATTACATCCGAATATATGGTCCTGAAAAAAAATTCACAGCACTTGCGAACACATTCGTGATATAGTTCACTCGCGGTTACTTGCAACTTTTCTGAAGCCCTGCTTAAGTTCTACTTCCAGGATATTCCTCCGCCTCATGAAAACTAAGCNGCCCTGAAAAAAATTCACAGCACTTGCGAACACATTCGTGATATAGTTCACTCACGGTTACTTGCAACTTTTCTGAAGCCCTGCTTAAGTTCTACTTCCAGGATATTCCTCCGCCTCATGAAAACTAAGCTTAACCACGCATAGAAAATCACACCAAAAGGCCAGCTCACCACATTCGTGCGCACTCAGTGTAATAATATCTTGCATAAGAACTGTTTGTTACTAGGCATTACCAACAGACATATTTTCTCACTGTATGTACTAATTTTATTACAAATGAACTATTAAAATTTGTAGCTAAAATATTAATTAATTAATTCCCAGTTTAACCGGGAAACGTTGGTTTTATGTTGACACAAGAATAAAACGCTTGTGATACGCGGCATATTTAGGAAACAACAAAACACGTAATTCATGGGGTGATTTTTCAAAGGTTTGTTTCAAAACGTGTGAAGAAATCGCGAATAAACTACAGCCCTAAGTTGAATGCTTCGTGTAATCAAACGCTTGACAATGAGGTGGGATTGCTTACGGGCGTCATCTATCAAAACGAGTGAACAAAGTGCCACTTAAAATATGTTCAACATTTTTTTTTTGCAGTGTCTGCTTTCACGTTCAAATAGTTGTTTCAGTTTAATAATTCAGTTTCTAATGTGTATTATTTTTTAGGAAAAAATTGCAGATATGAGTTTTTCGTAATCGATTTTAGCTATAAATCTTTGTGTACAGACTACTTGAGGTAGAACAGGGTTATACAGCGCACCCAAGTCGAATACTAGACGACGCTTCCGAACATTTTGCAACTAGGCTTTATTGTCCATAAATGCCGTGGTTTGAATTTCGACATGCAGTTCAAAATCACTTGATATATATTGCGCAGGGGCAAATAAAAGGTTTTATTTTTGTTACTAATATTGTGCCACAATAATTTCTTTAAAGCTATTCAAAAGTCTAATTTTATTATATATATTATTATATATTTTATGGCATGATATAATTATAACTTACAAAGATTACCAAACATTTTAAAAATATATGCATCGTATTTTTTAGCGTATATGTGAGAATTTTAAGTTAAAATCACGAATCGTGCAGATTTAAAAAATATATATATTTTAACAAGAAGTTTGGTTTCAGCACAAGTGCTTATTAAAGACTTTGATCTAAAAAGTCAAAATTTAAATGCAGGCGAACCTCATAAGTTTTAAAGAAGGTATACTTTACTACAGTTTGATGACACGGACAATTAATTTTAGCGTATTAACTAGGTTAATTTTTGAGAATCGTACGAAAAAATATATATGTCTTTCTTTGCTTCTGAAAAGTAAATTTACGCCTTTGTTACAAATTTTTCTGAAAATACTGCAATCAGAAAAAAATTGCAATATGCTAAAAATGCAGAAAGTAGTTTGAGTCCCACGAATGTCCTTAGGGGTTCCGCATGCCTCGCGCTTGAACTACGTTGGAGAATGTTTGAAATCCTTGTTCTTTGATGAAACTATTAAACGTGCCCCCAAAATGTTTTCCTACAAAAATACTTCACACCCCAGACGAGGTAGGAACGGTACTGTAAAGTTACCACGCATGCTGAAAAAAATATATTTTTAGGACCCTCCGATATAGTTAAGAACTTCTTATTCAGACTGACGTATCTTAAAATATACTAGCCGGCCACGAGTTAAACTACGAGAGGAGTCTGTATTGCACTTTGCTAGAGACTTTTCCGCAATGAAATTACAGGGTCACAGCTGAAAGTCCCATAGGTACACGCAGTACTACGAAAACACCGCACGCCAGTTAAGAGCCCTGAGCGTAGCGGCGATGACGCACTTGTAGCGCGTGACAGTATAACCCTTATAGCTCTCGCGCTTCTCGGCCAAAAAAGGAGAAAAATATACAGACAGGCGGGGACCTTAAGTGGCGATAGCGTTGTTATACACGGCACCGTTGTGCACCACCTGTCAAAACAATATCTGTGAAGGAGGCCACAGGCGAGTTTGGTAAACCGAGAAACGATAACAGCGAGCCGGTGTGGAGTGTTTAAACTACCATAGCAATGTGCAAAGAACACCAGGAAATGTGGGTCCAGCAAATATCAGAACAATCCTGGATAACTATAACAAAATACAAGCAGACTCCGCCTCTAGCGCACAACGGGAGCCAATCACAATGCACCACGTCAATCCACGCGCGTGGAGGGGCGCGAAGAGTGGACTGGGCTACGAGGAAGGTCGTCGGGGCAGTCCGCGATCGCCAAGGGGCGAGGTCAACTGCTGGACCAGGTGCGGAGACGTCCTACATCCGGGCGGCGAGGCCAGAGTGTTCTCTCGCTAACCTAATTAACCTCCCTTACCATCCTTCCTTCCGTTTGGCCTCATGTCTTAAATTCCATATAACAATTTATAACTGCTGGAGATGGAATATAAATACTTTATTTACTCTTTCTATAAGTCATCTTCTTCTCGGCTTACTTATCCTTCTACAAAATACTACCACTCCTCCTCATGCTCTTATTATGAGTGTAGTCAGCTCATGAGAGCGTACTCAACCTAGTTATTTTCCGTTACAAATTCACATGGCGTAATTTCAAAAGTTAACCAACTGTCACCGTGCAGTAGGACTGGTCGATGTTCGTGCTTCGAAGTCGACTTGAAGTGTGAGAAACAAGTCACGAACACCTAAGAGGTAATGCGGAGATGTCTTATCACACTTGCAACTTTTCTGTCATGTATCGCCAACATAAAGTCTTTCAGGATACGTTCTAAACATGCAATGTCGAAGAACACTGTTGTAAATACTCGTGCTTAACTTCTACTCTGCCATTAAACGTAACATGGAAAGAGTTTTATAACACAGCTGATAATTTTACTCCTCATGCTGGGTTTTAAAATCCCGCAAAGTACAACAAAATTATTTACCTTGCATTTAATAATTATGAACTCATAAAAAACTATGAGGAAAATCGAGCTACAAGACGAGAATGGAAACCAGCATATAAACACTTAAAAAAACATGTATAAAATACACTTCAATATGACATTAAGTTTTATTTAATTAATACATTTCAAGAAGCAATCCAATGTTCCTGGTTTGCAACGCAACCATTTATGCAGAATTCACCTCAAGGCATATTTTACTACGTTCTTATTAACAAAATTAACATAAGTTAGGGATATATTTGTATTTTATTAAATAGGCAGTTGCTCCTGTTTGAAACGCGATATCCGATACCAAGCACTGCAAGAGGTTTCGCAAAAAAAATTTCAGGAGTAATGGTATTGTGAAGATTCTAAGGAAACATCCCCTAATAATATAACTTCTCCGCTTGTACGTCTGTATCGAACTGAGGGACGGTTGACATAAACTTGCGTATAAAAAAGACGCCCACACTTAACCGGGATTCAAACGCGAAACCTCAAGGAAGGCATGAAGACGCTGTAGCGATCTCCAACACAGACGTCACACGGCGCGTGATGCCTGAACTTGAGAAGTCGGGGAAGTGAGGGCCGACGAGGGTGAAGAGTATGGAGCAGCACCGGAACGAAGGAGCGGGGGGGATAGGGAGATCCCCGAGAAAACCCTCCCGAACCAGCAGCATCGTCCGGCACGATTCCCACATGCGGAAATCCGGGAGCAAACCCACCGGAAATCGAGCTCGGTTCGACTGAGTGGGAGACGAGTAGTCAACCCACTACACCACCGTGGCCCCTCTGGACTTGAAAACAATGCAAATTTTTTGACCCTGTAGAAACTGTTACGTGAGTGAGAAAAATTTGTTTAAAATGCACGTTAGAGCCACGTGCTTAGGGGTCTAGGCAACATACATGTTACTTGTCCATTATTTTTTTGCGTCCAAAGGCAAGTATTAGCCTTGGAGAAATAAGGCAACGTTGTTGAGCAGTGATAGGAGAAGCATCGCATGCGACACGGCACATGGCGCGCGGTAAAGTCTCTCCTGGGTTACTGTGTCACGGAAGGTTGATTGTAATCTAGCTCGGCGCGTGTCGCGTAGGAAAGCTGACATTGCAGCAGAGCGTGATTACGTTGTAGTACTCGAGCCGGTTTTTAAAATTAACTGGAGAAACTCACGGTGCTGGAGGATCAGGGACCCTATTCTCTAGCTCGAGTTTGCTTAAAGACAGTCAACGTGATCGTCTTTGCCACAAAGAGGGCCGTAACGATGGTTACTTGTAGGCGTCTTTATGTGGTGTTTTGTAACACATATCTTTATTGACGTCTTTGTGCAAAGATGTACGTTTGGCAACGCAGCGGGCTGTGTTCAGAAATCAACGATCTGCTTGTTGAATTATATTTTTTCCGTTATTACAGAATGCATGGTCACAAATTTTGTTATTATAGTGAATTTTTAACTATAAGTGAAATTTATTTCTTTATACATTTTCGAATAATACTTCTAAAATAAATTTACTCCTTTCTATGGATACAAGGTTTCAGATGGTGCTAGTTCGTTTTGAGCATCACGAGATAGCAGCACTGACCCGTGTCCGAAACCGCCACTTCGTAGTTACGTTAAAGCGAGAGGATCACTAGCGAATTATAAACTATACTCTTTAAATGTATTCCAGGCACTATTTATTTGTGCGGAAACATAACATAATATAATATAACTCATGTTTAGGACAATTTAAAACGTTTTATTTCATGTAAGACGTATTTGTAGAATAAACCTCAGTACGCCAGTCATTTTCGTTCCACTTTCGTTCATAAAGACACCTTGTTGACAGGTATTTATAAAAAGACAGTCACAAGGCATTCGAAAGACCATCATATATACATATTGAATTACGGAATACCATTTCGCCTCGTAAAGATAGTTAAGCGTCAAATGTCTTTATACCGGGCGAGTCGCCCGCGCCTGTTTATCCGTATCTATGCAACACGCACACCACACTACCCGCGTAACAAAACATAGATCGCTGCAGAACACGACGTGCGCGTTGATTCGTGGTCGTCAGTGCAGTAAGCGATGAACGGGTGGTGTTACGTCAGCAGTGCGTTGAGAATCTGTCACGTTTCAAAGAATGCACATCCGTTTATTGTATTGAAACAGATTATTGCGATGTTTGCCGAATACGTTGGCACGTGACGTTTGCGTACTTAGTAAAACACATCTGCCTCTGTTATGATTTGTATCAAAACTGTAACAATTAGCGCCACCTATTGTTTTCTCTATGTCATCCTATTGTTTTCTCTATGTCATCCTATTGTTTTCTCTATGTCATCCTATTGTTTTCTCTATGACATCCTATTGTTTTCTCTATGTCATCCTATTGTTTTCTCTATGTCATCATATTGTTTTCTCTATGTCTTTTGTAATNTTTCTCTATGACATCCTATTGTTTTCTCTATGTCATCCTATTGTTTTCTCTATGTCTTTTGTAATAAAGCTTTCGTCGTTCAGTCGCCATTGAATCGCGATACGCAGTGTTTCATTTCGCTAATCATTACAGCCTCGCTTCGAACCATTGTGTTTTTTCACGTAACGTGACATTACAGTCACCGCTTACTGTACTAACTAAAAGAAACCAACACGCAAGTGATATTTCGTAGCGATTCACTATGGCCGCGCGGCTGATTGGCGCAGGCTGTTAAAGGCGTCGAATGTTCATCTAACAGACGAGGCGACGTAATGGGGCACGGGGCTCGGCTGCATATGAAACATTAATTTTACAGCGGAGGAGGTGTTTTGTAGATGGATAGTATTGTGTGCGGGTTGCACAGATACGGAAAAATAGGCGCGGGCGACTCACTCGGTATATAAAGAGACTAAGTAAGAAGTTAGAGAATAGGGCTACTAGTTTCTCCTCTCCCATTAATAAAGAGCATGGTACCCACCTATCTTTCTCCTGTAGCATTTTCTCATAATGCATGTAACAATTTTTAATTATTTCCTGTCGAAAGGGTTTTTACTGTGTCTGTGCCGGTTTTTCCCTTTCTCTTCCAGATGTAGTTTAACTATAAGTACATTAGGGAGGTTTTTCATGGCCAATCTCGGCCATGGGAAACCCAATCCCTCTTTGCCGCGATGCACGTCTCCTTGCATGTTTTTTCCTTCCCTTGTAAGCGTAAGGGGTTAGCCATGAGACGCAATAATCCCGTTCCTACCGCGGACTAACATGTAACACTTAGTTTTAGAGTAGGTTAGAAAAAAAACAATAGGGCCCCAGGTCGTTACTGTAGAGACGTCAAAGCCTTACAACGTCTTCTAGCCAAGCTACGCATAGAATAGGCGCCACTACAGAGGCGCGGAGATCCAGCGTGCACCCTCGTACTGTAGCGTCGCTCGACCGGAGCCCTTTTGGGCCTCGTGGGAGAATCGATTCACCTTCTACTGTACGCCCGCTCGATGCTTGTGCAATATGCGTCTGTTTAGTGCTGGAAATTATATTTTTTTTTTGCCTTACGCGTGCTCGCACAATACCATATGCGTTTTTTTAAATGTAGGTGTAGGGTGATGCGTATACTGCGTGTGTTGCGGTGCGTACATGGTGCGTTCCGACCGTTTCTTACCTAAATAAGCGTGCGAAGANTGCAAACAGCTAAATAAAGATCCACATTAACGGGATTAAAAATACAAAGTACGACTATATTTAAAAGCATTCGTCAAAAATAGTCAATGCTAATCTAAACACACTTTTAATTCAGTGGTCGTTGAAACACACATATACTCTGTCTAGTGAAAATACGAAATCATCAAGATTATTTTTTAGTTTCCCAATGACATGATACAATGGGGGGTGCAGTTGCACCCTCTGCGCCCCTCTTTCGCACGCCTATGCTTATCTACTAACTTCCTTGGTTCGGTGGTCAAGGCATCCGACCGACTATAGTCTAGTCACGGTTTCTTCATACTTTTTTAAATTAAACCGTTGAGAAATCACTCCATGTATTTCGTGTTCGGTTGTTTCCTTAAATGTTGTGTATCGCATGCGTTTTATACTTTCGATAACGAGTAAGTAATACATACTTTATATAAAAATTATAATATTTAATTTAAACCCAATATGAATACAAATAGAAAGAAACTGTGTGTATTGGCAATGTATAGTACCTATAGTCTATTCGCGGTATCTTTATACTTTATATCGAACCTTTGAAAAGTCACCCCGCATATGAAGTGTTTAACATTAATTGACCACTGTGTACGTGGGAGTGGAAATATATGTAAGTATATGCACCAGAGGATGAAAGGAGAAGTTCGTTGGATTACGAAGAGAATAATAATGACCCGATTCGGTATATATTCCTAGAGATATCAGACTGGCCAACAACGCATCGTGTGCGAAACGGTAGTTTTAAATACCTGTAAAATGCAGAAATGGTATCTCGGTATGCTTGAAATATGCAAGGAATTGCTGATACCAAATAAATATTTGTTCTCAATATAGTGATTTTTTTAAAAGTAAATACGTACAAATATATCTGCATTACGTGTTGCAACTATTTTTATGTTTTCCGTTCTCGAAACGTGGCCTGCTCCTGATTCTGAAAGTCCGATGCTGCGGATTCGATGTAAGAGAAAATGGCGCAACCCACTTCCTCTGATAATGAGCACATATAAATATTGTTTATTCGTGACTGTATTATATTCTCACAGAATATTAGCGTGAGTTTACATTTTATAGGTGGTGTGGAAGCTAAAATAATAATAAAAGTTAATTTTATACTATTCTGAGACGGAGCTAGTTACTAGGGCAAGCGGGAACAAGTAAGGAATCGACCAAGAGACCATCCCGGCATTCACGTGGAGTTGCTTTAAAAATATAAATTCGGGCCGAACGAGTCGAGTATCGAACCTGGGTCCTTTTTGAACATGGGTATTCCTTGGTGTTGACTTGTGGGTGCAGATATAATCTGTGTTTATTATCCTATGAATTAAAGTAGGCTTGTATGAGAAATAAAACAAGCTGCTAAAGTGACAAGCCTCTCCCCGGCGTACAGCGCGCTAGGGTAAAGTCCAATTCCACACCCGGTGCAGCGCGGCTATAATGGGACTTGTGACCACTGCTTTAAGTATAATTTTGTCTTAATAGTTTTTAAATGCGTCTATCAGTCTCGCCTGCAATTGGGATATTTCTTACTCTCTCTCTCTCTCTCTCTCTCTCTCTGTGTGTGTGTGTGTGTGTGTGTGACACATGAGCAAGTGGAGAGTGATCATTTTTTTCCCCTTACTTCTTAGTTTCACAGCATCACAAATAAATTTTAGTTTCGCCGGAATTAACAAAAAATGTCACATTTATTTGTTAAACAAAAAAAATCAAATCTGGAGTTCAATTTTTTTTGTTTAAAATTGTGGCTCAAACATAGAATTGATTTTTCTACATTCGAAAGCGATTACCAAAACTCTAAAATTTCATGGTCTCCGTAATGCACTGACTGCAATATGCTCTAATTTTTTTTTCGCACTTGTGACGTCTTTCCTTATGTGTCTCTACGAGTTGAAGGGTGGAGAATGAGTGCCGTATGCGCGTCTCTTTGCTGGAATTCGTATTGTGGTATAAATCTGCGTGGTGAACTAGAATGTCGGGAATAATTCATAAAGAGTACATTCATAAAGAGTGAATACTAGTGACACCTGCTGGATTAGAGGCCACACACACATACATACACAAGTTCGCATGTCACATTTAATTCGGCTAAAGTCTCGTAGCAGTGTGATGGGACTTTGAGGGGGAGGGTGGGGGTGTTTTACCGCGGATCAGATATATCTCTTAATGGAGCGAGCCCACACGAATGTATGGAAATACAGAAATTTGTTTGCCGAAGGTTACTGTTTTTTTTTAATTTTTTTTTTTATGATTTTGTACTTTTGGTGGGTGTACCTTTACGCTAGCGTCTCCTCACGGTATATAATTTTTTTCCCTGCAAAATTTACTATATGTACATTATTTATGCGTATAAAAGTTTTTTATGCTAGTAATGGGTGCTAGAAAAATCGCCGCACGTGGAGTAACAATATGAGTAATTTTTCCCTGCTGACTAAAGTTTCTAATGCACTGATTTTAAACTTGGAAGGAAATATTTTTCATGATGAGCGTCCATGCCTGTGTAAAGAGGAATGCGTGGGAATTGCATATCACATACCGTGAGGAGTAACGAAGTAATTTTAACTCTGTTTTTGGTTTTTTCGAGCCATGATTACTTTATAGAAAGCAGCATAACGCATCCGTACAAAATACATATTTTTTTTCGAAATCCTTAATTATTTTTTTTATTATTACGTCAGTACGCGTAAAAAATGTATATACGTTATGTTAGTGACGGCTAGATTCTCATTGGCTATTTTTATCTTTAAATTATAACAAAATTTAAATACAAAATATATATTTTCTTTATAGTATAGAAAAACAGATATACTATATATTTTTTCTTTACGAAAGGTGTTTTATTTTAAACTTATGTGAGCAGAACATAACTCGAGATAAAATAAAAATCTATATATTGTTTTGAACACATTTATTTATCCACACACATTACAAAATTGTTATTCTTCTTCTGCATAATACAAGGAATACTTTTTTACACCTGCTTCTTATCTGAGTCTTGAAGGGTATTACAAAGATTATATTTTTTTAAAATGTAAAATGGGTTCCTCATAGTTTTTTTTATGCACCACGGGTTATCATAACGCCACAATCTCAGGTCTTCGACGTTGTACAGGCAGAGCTACATCTTTGATTTTTTACACTCGTGCAGTCTTGTGGCGTACGTCTCGACAAGCTGTCAAAACGACGGGCAGGCTATACTTGAGAATTTCTACAAAGTTCATTCCAATGGGGCATGCATTGCGAATCGCCGACTCTTGGCGTCTTCCAAACAAATACACAGGGTAATAGGGAAGTATGGCAGAGTCCCACCTTAGTCCGTGCGTTTCGTACGTCTATAGGAGATACGCCTGTTGCGTGGTGCGGTCGAGGTGTTAATATGGACACGGCGTTAAGAAAGTGAAATCTTTGGTTTTCTCGTCTTCGTCAACCTTCGAGATGGCAATCTGCTTGATGGTGTACGAGTCTAACAAGCGAAAACCTTAGATGTTGCAAAAAATTTCATACCATTTTTGTTATATTAAAGAAAAAACAGTTCCCATGCACACACCGATTTTCAAAAAAAATTTACAAAGTCATGTAAAACTTTATCGAGGTCGATACACA
The DNA here is from genome assembly GCA_002778355.1 of Clitarchus hookeri. Classification (NCBI taxonomy): domain Eukaryota; kingdom Metazoa; phylum Arthropoda; class Insecta; order Phasmatodea; family Phasmatidae; genus Clitarchus; species Clitarchus hookeri. The sequence continues at coordinate 26,486 of NQII01000611.1, read as the reverse complement.
TCGGGCACCTGTGTTCTGGGTTGGTTTCCTCGCCGGATATTGCTTGCCAGTGAATTTCTTGAAGGGGAGCATCTTACATTGGTACAGATTGCAAGTAGATAACTTGCACGGAGACGTAGTCTTCTTTGGGGAGGGCATCTTCTATGGGGCGGACGTCTTCTTCTACGGGGCGGGTGTCTTTTACGGGGAGGGCGTCTTTTACGGGGAGGGCGTCTTTTACGGGGANTAGGTTGTCCATGCACACACAGAGTCTCAAAAATATTTAGCAAAGTCATTTAAAACTTCATTTAAGTCCATACACATCGGGCACTAGTGTTCTGGGTTGGTTTCCACGCCGGGGAGTGCTTGCTAATAAATGTCTTGAAGGGGAGCATCTGCCACGAGTACAGCTGGCGAGTAGACAACTTGCACGTGGATGTCGTTTTCTACGGGGAGGGCGTCTTCCACGGGCGCAGACGTCGCGAGGGATGCTCGGCGGGTCTTGCACCAACCCCTGCGATGCGGCGTGTCCGGAACCGAGGTGGTGCAGCTCTCGCAACACTCCTTACACGGGAGGCAGTCCCATATGTCTTCATCCTGCTGCAGGTAGGCCGGCAAATACTTGAATACGGTTAAAATTCCGTAAGGTGCTTAGACCAGGAGAAATTCTTTCGGCTGGTACGGTAACTCGTCCCGTTTGTCCAAGGCGCTAAGCGAGCACACCTTTCCAAATGCCAAAATGGCCGAAAGGAATTTATGGCCGCTCGGACAACACGCATTCATTTCTAAGAGCGAGAAAAATGACTGTTTTTCCCAGGGGGTTCGTGGTGCGTCTTATAAAGTGTTTTTAAGGGATAAAAATATAGTCCGCCCTCGCGATTAAAAGGGGCCGCTGATTGGTTGGGACGAAGGTTTCCGAAAATGCACGAGCAATTAGCCAATGAGAAACATTGGTGGAGCAATTAACTATATTGAAGGGGGTGGAGGGGACCCGACTAATTGGTTGTACGAATGTTTCTGAAAACACCCGAGTAATTAGCCAATGAGAAACTTTGGCGGAGCAATAAAATATATAGAAAGGGGGTGGGCAATTAGCCAATGATAATCAGGGTTGAGGCAATTGGTCATATAAATATATTGGAAGGGGGGAATGGAGGGATTCAGTCGTCTGTTGGGTGCGGAGCTGGGGACAGCACCAGCAATCTAAAACAAATGTCTAACGGAAAAAACCAAGATAGCGGACGATGGCTGTGACGCCTACCAAGATGACGGACCGCACCGACCAAGATGGCGGACGACTGTACTTACCAAAATGGCGGACTGCACCGTCCGAAATGGCGGATGGCTGCACGATGGCGGATGGTGGCTGTGATGCCTACCAAGATGGTGTACTGCGCCTACCAATATGGTGGAATGAGTATGGGTGGTGGTGAGGGTAAACTCCAGAAATGCAATTTCTTTTAAATAAATTGATTTTTGAAATAAATTTTTGATAATTTTTAATAATTTTTTTATTACTTTTGTAATAGTTTTTGATATTTAATTTTTATTTTTTGGATTTTTTTAGGAATATTTGGATTTTCTGAGTTTTCAATATCAAAGGTCACCGGGGCCAAGGTCAGGGTCAAGGTCAACCTGGATACAAGATGGTAGCTGGCCGACGGGAATGACAGAGCACGAATAGGTCCGATGCTCTGGTCCCAGATCTCGATGTGCCAAACTCCCTATAATCTCTCTACTCAGGCTCTCTTTTAGGGAGCAAGAATGCTGTACTAAAGTTTACACTCCTAGAATCTTCTACTATGCCCTGCTCCTTTAACTCTGCAGTATTTTGCTTAAATATCTTGAATTTAGGAGGAGACACCCTACAGGGAACAAACACTCTGGCATGGCTCATTATCTTTAAGCTTTAACTTCACTGTGTCTTGGGTATAATGGCCTAATTTCTTTGTGATAACATCAGCAAATTCTAATTTAACGCCACTAAAATTACAGCATATTATCCTTGCAACTCTACTGACTTATGTTCTACGCTGCACAGACTTTGACCCCAAGTTCACTGGTTGGTCAGGACAAAACCAAAAAAACACCAATTGTTGTTCCCTAGCATTTAAGAATGGGGTTTCCCCATAAAATCAAAACCAAGAATCATTTCATGATTTAAGTCCTGCAAGACCCTAAAATCTAATTTCCATGAAAATATACCAATCTTTATTTTAAATTGTGCCATACACCTAGAATGCACTACCCTCCCACCGGCAAGAGAAAATCATAATTCCAGCCCTTTCTTTACCTTTATCATTCCTTTAAGTAGCACATTCAACAATAACTTACAAAAAACATGGCTAATTTACGAACAAGATGCTCCCGAATCTCCTATTACATCTACCTCCACATCAGTTAACGGCACTGGCACAAACTGTAGCCCATACTTGCGCTAAAACGCATAATTAGTTACGACAATAAGACTTACGGTTTTATCTTATAAGGACACTGCATATGAACATGTCCCTTTACCCCACAGAAATAACCCTACATAACCACCGATGATCGTTTCTTAACGACCGTAGATGATGTGTACGAGGAAACGCCTGTGACATTCACATTTACATTTGAAGTGCTAGAGTGCTCCAGGTCCGCCTGTACCCCTCTACTACTAGAAGCCTCAACCGCATCACTTACGGTAGCCGCAGCTTACTCTCTCTTTGCTTTTAAACGACACTCGCTCGTAATATGATTCGTCCTGTGGCATATCTCGCAGGTTACTTTCTTTGTGCTACAGTCCCTAAAGGTGATTTCAACACGAGACACCAATTCTAATAACTGAGCCGACGTCTGCGGCTGAGAAACAAACATGAAAGATATGTGGTTTTTAGGCAAAAGATGGTGAAAAATAATTTTAGTGAAATAACTTTCACTACATGGCAGCCCTAATACTTCAACTAAGCCTATGGTTTCCAAAACAAAATCCCTCGTTGATTGTGAAGGCAGCTGAGCTCTTCCCATTAATTTGACCTTAACCATCCAAATAGCATGCAATTGATGAAACCAATTCCAAACAATAATTAATTAAATTAGGCACATCCCAACTTTCCCTCGTGACCTTACTGAAAACTCCACGATAAACATCCGGCACATCAAAAATACAAACAGCGCACAAAGTCTGCCAATCACATAAATGCAAAGCTAACAATTTATCTAATGCCAAAAAAAAATTGACGATATCAGTAACATACGTTGATTTTAACACTGGCAGTTTGTCAATAAATCAGTTTGGCAAATGTTTCACTGCTTTAAAAACAGTAGTGGTCTCGCCCAGGTTGGTCTCGGTTCCTTGCGACGTGACACTAGCCATGGCTGCAGCGTATTTTCGCACCAATGATCTGGCTTCCGCACGTGATATTTTGATCGTGTCAGTGTCAGCTACTGTCTCCTTTNCGACATGACGCTAGCCATGGCTGCTGCATCTTTTCCCACTAATGCCCTGGCTTTCCCGCGTAATATTTCGATCGTGTCAGTGTCAGCTACTGTCTCCCCTGCAGCAGTTAACAAATTTGCCAAAGAAGTTTTACTCAAACTCTGTAACCACCCGGTTGCCTTTTTTCTTTTTGCAGTTTCTACCAGATTAGTTGCTCAAACATTCTCCCCTACATAATAATCACAAATGACCATATACAAAACGAATAACTTTTAGCAGAGCGCGCAGGAATATGTGCCCCCCCCCCCTTTTTTTTAGCGGATGCTGCAGGCAGTATGCCCAAAATACCACGAAATCACTGCCAACCCCAACAGTTACAGTTGGACTTAAATTTACCTTAAATAGCTATAACCATTAAACATGTGCATTAAGAAATAAAATACTGATTCGTGTAGGATTATGCCAATGTCTAAAGGAGAAAACATTCAAATATACCCAGTTCGCAGAAACAATATAATCTCATATTTTTAACCTTTTCGTACAAGAGTTGCAAAGACCATAAAACATCAATATTTTAATATAAAAAATAATATCGGAACATCTAACACTTACAGACACGTTTTGTACTAAGCCTATTTAGTGATTGCCGATACTCCATTTAAAATGCAGCGAAAATTAAGTGTATCTCTCTTTAAAAGAACTTTATAAAAATCTTTACAACTCAGTTATAAAACCTCATCCATCGTTTCATTTAAAGATGCTACGTTTCAACTAACCTATGGCTAAAGGCCATTACTTTAACATCACATACTAAGTTTTACTTATCTTCGGCAAACACCTCTGTAGCTGACGATCCTGGGAGAAGAAGCCATCGTTCTGTTCTCACCCAGGCATTTTCAGCTCTATTTATACTACAAAAATCTACATAAAAGAAACCTAGCGATACAAGGAAAGAACTAACAATTTTAATTTATTTTACATTTCCGGTCGTACAGACCAATGAGAATAATTACATAATTAATATAGAGCGCGCCTCTGCGCTAACGTTCGTGAATCAGGGAGATTTGCAGCGCTGCACGTCGTCGCTGTCGGGAACCACACAGGTCTTATGACGTCATAAGCACCCCAGCGCTAGCACGCACCACGGCCATTCCAGCAAGCAGAAGCAGTCGTCAGTTGAAGCCAGTCCCTTGGTTGAGGCCACACGTATACGGGTGCGAGCTTCCGCGTTGAACCGGCCCATACTACAAGTCTTTATCGTTCGCCGTAATGAACCGCCCATCTACTACGTTGATTTACCTTAACGTTGAAACGTCGATAAGGTGGTAGGTGTAGCAGCTTCAATATTTTACGTATCCCGGCGATGTCGGGCAAGGATGGGCGGACGAAACATTTTCCAGGAGGTTCAAATGCGGGTTGAAAATGTTGCGCGAGACAAACGTGTCTCAAGCTGCAGAACATATATTGTGTTGCCTGCGGAAAGCATCTTCCATTTTACGAGTGATCTGCAGTGGCGTGGCGTCGCTGAGCTCCGAAACGTCTGGAGCTTCCCGAGAAAGCAATACAATCCATACTTCTAAAGTGCAAGTCGCACGTAAACTTTTTTGCCACGTGTATGCAGCACTGTCAGCCAGAAGAGATATTTTCTTTCCTCACTCTTCGTGCCTTTCCTCCGATCCCCGAGGCCAATGTCAGCCGGGGTTTTGGTTCAGCCAAGGTTTTGTCGGGTATTTTCGCGGGAAGTGCGGAATAGAGGACATCAGCAAACTGGCTTTTATGAGCATTGCATTTTTTTTTTCCTCGAGAATGCCAGCTTACCGGGTAGTGGCTGAGAAGGCATCACATTTCTTTCTCCCATGCTTCTCCTCTTCTCTCTCGTACCAAAGGAGTTGCGAGAAGCTAGGAAATAGCGTGTCATATGCGAAATGCCTTTGCGGCCATCCTGTTATATAGGTGGTGAACGTATCAGTTGTCGGAGACAGTGTGTTAGAATATGGTTTGTCAGAGGTGAAGTCTAAACAATAGTTTCTTTGTCGTGACCAGAAAATCGCCGTTACTGCGGCATTTAGTTAGAACAGTAATTCCCACTTCAAACATCAAAAGGTACCAGAAACCTCCCGTAACAGATGGAAGCGCTTCAACGTTATCATGGGGCCGCGGTGTTGTAGTGCTTATACTACTCGCCTCCAATCTAGGCGAACCGGATTCGATTCCCGGCGGGGTCGCTCCCGGATTTTCGCATGCGGGAGTTGTACCGGGTGATGTCGCTGGTCGACGGGTTTTCTCGGGGATATCCCGTTTCCCCCCCCACTTTTCATTCCGGCGCTGTTCAAAACTCACCTCGCTTCACCCACATCAGCTCTCAAGGCCTCGATGTTAAGGCCTCTCTTTACTCACTCGCTTCAACATTATCAGAAACTCTACAGTCGTGTATGTTAATACCTTCCTTTCCGCATATCGAAAATATTATTTCCCTGACACTATTTCATGAATTTCAAATACCGCAAGGACCTGCATCACTGACCATTTACACTTTACATCACTACAGCTTATAAGAATCACGAAATGTAATGCCAGCCATAGTCTAAGTTCGCATAAGTCAATGAGCAAGCAACGAAACGACACGGTGCAGTTAGGTGATAGAGGTAAATATTTCTGGGGCAAAGATTATGCCGCCTGAAGCAACTCGTCTGAACCTGCAAATTGAAGTACGTGAATCTTCACAACTGGCACGAATCCAATATCAAATCACTACAGGCCCTTTAGTACGCATTGCGCATGCTAGGTTGTGCGGTATGTATACAACTTCGCGTTTGGGGGACGCACTGAGAGAACAACCAACAAAACATTGGTTTGTATAGGGCC
>NQII01000611.1:0-16728 GCA_002778355.1 Clitarchus hookeri | reverse complement strand
CACGAGCATTTCAATTAAAAATACAATGGCCGACGCAGGTTCACCGCGGGGATGTTTGTGCCGGCAAATAGAATATTCTATTAGGGCTAGAAGCAGAATGGAGAAGGGGTATCAACAACAGACGCCGTAAACTGAAGTTAATTGACAACAAACATTTTTGTCGCGTTTGTGAGTGGCGCATGGTGTACGCGTAAAAAAAACACTCGAATATGTATTGTATGTCAATCTGCATTTGCAGATTTGCAGGACTACAGAAATAAATCAGTGTCTCGTTGTCCGTAATGAACCTTTTCTGTAATTCTGCACAAAAAAAAACTGGTATCAAAAGCGATTTATTGAAAGTATTAATTGGTAAAAACACTCATGGCGCTTTGTTATGTTGGTATGGCGATGTGTTGACGGCCTGTTGGCTTCGGGAGTAGTATTGGGGTTGCCAGGTCGTGGAATGTGTCCACTTTTGTTGAGATTTTCCTGAAGAAAAAACTTGGAAATGGGACAAAGGCATTATTTCCTTTAAATAGACAACACGTAATACGGGACATTTTAATAATATCTTATCCATAGCTTAAATAGGCAAATGTACAGTAAATATAGGGCAACGCAACCCACAATGACGAAAAACGGAATTAATCCCGTAAATGCGAAATACGGAAAGTCTCCGAATTTCCCATAGCTTCGGGTTTCGGGGACGAACAATGCCGAGTCTACACGAACGTTTCTTCACCGCTGTAACCAGACACTGTTCTTTTCTTCCGCAGTTAGGTTATCCACGCCTCTCTATTCTTTAAAACATTAAAAAGTAGCATCAGGCGTCTGCAACATTTAGCAACATTTAAAATGCACTAACTTTTATATAAACTGAAAATGTGGACTATTATTTAAAAAAAAAAAACACCGAAGTTATACCAAATATGTGAAAGAGTTGCGGACGAGTGATAAGATTCATGTACTGGTAATTTTTTGACTCGGGTTCGAATCTTGCCCAAGTATAAACTATTTTAAATTTCTTAAACATCTTTATTATAAACAGTAGAACACCCACACAACGAAAATTAAATACTTTTTCATTATGCATTTTTATTTTAAATGGTAATTACAGGAAACTAACTAGGAAATTAAAGGACAGATTCTGCGAATTCACGGAAAGTTGTATAAAATTTACGGGAAGTCCATTTCTGAAAATAAATGTGTCCGTAATTTTACGGACAGTTTACGGACACCCCTGGATAGATTTCTACCAGCACTTTTCAGTAAACTGAAGGGAATTTACTTTAACAGCGTGGCTGGGCTGTCGGCTGGCAAAGTAAAGTTACCAGGCGCTGATTGGCGAACGGAGTTCCGCCATGTTGCTGGCCAGTGGCGTAAGTTTGCTGACGTTTGCGGCTGGAGTTCGCGGTATAGAGCGGCCGTTTCGCTTCTGTATTATCAGGTACGCTGCGGCCTGCGACGGTCCGCCGTTGTCTTCGTCAGTGGGCTGCAACTTCGAAATACACCCACAAACAACCTCAACAATTCCAAGGTTACGGAGTCCACGATGGGGTGGTCCACTCTCCTCCCACCTTGGCGAACCAGTTTCGATTCCGGGCGGGGGTCACGCCCGGACTTTCATATGTTGGAATCGTGCCCGGACGATGCCGCTGGTCGGCGGGTTTTCTCGGGGTTCTCCCGTTTTCCCCGCCCTTGCGTTCCGGCGCTGCTCCATACTCACCTCTCACCTTCACTGGCTCTCAAGACCTCGATATAAAGAGTCNAAAATGCCTGTTCCAGACCGATTAAGTGAGTTCAGAATAAAACTTTGGTTTTTTAAGCAAAACGGACGGAATTTTTCCGCCTTAGAAACACACACAAGAGGATGTGAACAATATATCAGTGCAATAAAAATCATTTAACCTATACTTGTCGGCTATTTTGTTTGTAATGAAAATAATTGTTCATTAAACAAAAATAGTAATAAATTAAAATGTAGACTCGTCTATATTAATCAAAGGGGAACAAACTTACAGAAATTGTACAAGAATGACATGCTGTAGGTGTTAATATTAGAAATACGGAGAGGATCCGTATTTTGTATGCACGGTGCTCAGCCCCGTGTTACGTCGTTAAGGGGCGCGTATCCGTAACTTAACTGTGCAAATCCGTAGTAATTTCCGTGAATGTACGGAAGACTTCATCAGTGAGCATCCGGGCAGGACGATTACACGCGACACCGTATGCGGTCGATTATATGGGAAAGACGCTCGACCTGCATTTTTCGTAACCGCGCCCTATAACAAACTGCTTTCTGCGCAATGTATGGCGACTTTTCAACTAAGCCCATGTGCCACGATGGAAGTTTTCTTGGAAAATTCTATACAATCCTGCATGGCTGCTTCTATAGATGATTTGGCCGACTGCTGGCCGTTTTCATGGACGTTCTCGATGAAAATTCCAGCAAGGTTTGAAATTTTAGCCAATCAGTGATATAGAGGTGGAATGTGGACTTGACGATAGTTGTAATGATAGTTGTAATGATATTGATTTTGTTTTGAGAAATAGTGATGATACGATTACAATAGAATGAGTAGTAAATAAAAATCCGCTAAAATAATCACGATGCTCTAACAGCATTATGGAAAACATTTGTGTGTATTTAACGTGAGAAGTTCCTGTTATCACAACAAAACCATCAGGTTCCTCGCGTTAACGGATACTGCAGAAGTCGGGAGTGAAGTCTGTTCTTGAATCACAGTTGCAGAAGTGAAATAATGACAAGTGGTAACAAACGCACCTGTGCGAGAGCAAGTGTCGAGTGGCAGGTTATCCCGTAGGAACCCCCATACCTGCTCGCATGTAGGGTCGGGTGGCAGGTCTCGTAGGAACTTCAGCTTGTACGGAACACCCTATAGCGGCACGCTGGCTTTACTCACGCGTACCGAGACTTTTGAAACACCGTGTATACATTAGGTCTGTGAAGGATAAGGATATCTCATCATCAACGACGGCACTGGGAAAAAAAAAATATAGTTCTGACAAGAGAACAGGTGAAAAGTGTCTTCTCGACGTGTTTACGAGTCTGTGCGAGATGTTTCACAGCAACTGCGCTGTCCTTGGTCAACGCCGAGACGCCTCCCTCAAGCTCTTCCTTTCGCAATCCGAGGTCGACCGGATCGACAGACCGACTCTTGTCACAACGGATCGACCTCGACTATCGACGCCTCTCGGGGGTAGCTCGAAGTTCGTAGAGCTTAACTTCGCCTGGGGACGACGGGAGCGGAGTGCCGACGCGGAGACCCGCGGTGGGCCTTCTCGGCTCTGAAAGGTCAACTGTCGGCTCACTGTACACTGATAAAAACATTTTCGTTGAATCAAACAAAGATTGTTTGGTGCAACCAAATTAATCGTTTGTGTAGGATTAATAAAACATTTTGGTGTTGGAACCAAAATATTTTTTCATTCTTTTTTCGTAGCCCGAAACACAGATTTGGTTGGTGCAACTAAAGGATTGTCTGGCTCTACGTACATTAAAACATTTAGATTAATATTAAAAAAAAACAATTAGAAGCCCAACCGAAACTCGAACGTATATAGTTTGCCCCTTTGAAACCTCAGCTAGAGTGACTACTGATNAACAATTAGAAGCCCAACCGAAACTCGAACGTATATAGTTTGCCCCTTTGAAACCTCAGCTAGAGTGACTACTGATGAAGTAAGAATGTTTTTAAATGCGTAAATTTCGAATTCTGAACAACTGCGCGAATAAATATTTCAAGTTTCATAGCTTTACTTATAGATTCTTGTCGAACTGGTTTTATTGGGATGTTTGTACCATTATTAAGCATCAATAAGCAGACTAACGAACGCTCTTACTTTCTCAACTGTCAAAAAAATCATAAACAAACTCTAGAGATGTATTTCCGAACAAATGCAATCAAATGAGTGGCCAAACAAATATAAGTAGTTGATTCAACTAAGTATTTTGTCGGCAGTCAAATTTTCTCTGGCCTGCATCAGCGATGTTTTATTTATCCAAGCGCGTATTTTGTTAGATGAAAAAAAAAAAATTTTGTTGGTTTGAAAGTTTTGTTTACTGAACAAGTTAATTTGTTGGAGCTACTAAATATATTNGAAAAAAAAAAAATTTTGTTGGTTTGAAAGTTTTGTTTACTGAACAAGTTAATTTGTTGGAGCTACTAAATATATTTTTCGTCCTATACAAACAAATATTTTGTGGGCTGGAACAAACAACTCTAGATGGTTCTCCGGTTTCCCGTACTATCGCATTCCTTCACTTCACATTAAGACGGCAGTAGATTGGCTTGGAATGGAGCGCTGGAACTGACTGTACAAAATGCAGAGTTATTTAAAATGTAGTACACACAATTGTCAGAAAAGTTGTACATGAAAGAAGAACGTATATGCTAAGTAACATTCGAATATATTTTGCTCGAATTTACTGGACGTATTTTAAACAGTTAAATAAAAGGGCCTAGCTATTTTTAATTAATATTCATACCTCTTTCTATTCAGAGTACTACAAAAAGCAAATTTTTACGAGGAAAACTTCATCAAGAAAGACTATCATAATAATTACTCTGACTTTATATAATAAAAAAGTAGAAAAGTATTTACAAATAAATTTTATAACTTTTTTCATTCACATTGTTATGATTTTGATATTTTGTTGATATTTTTATCCTTAACGGGGATATAGGGGCGTAACCAGTTATTGATAAGAGTTATGTAATGAACATTATGTAAAAAAGGTTTATTTAACATTAAGGTTGTATACTATTCTTTCAATATAAATGTGATTGAATATGAACAGGGGTAGCTATACAAATATACTGAAATATTAAATGATATTATTTTATAAAGATTTAACCAGCCACGTTCTGAGTAAAGCCNACAAATATACTGAAATATTAAATGATATTATTTTATAAAGATTTAACCAGCCACGTTCTGAGTAAAGCCTAATTTGAGAGTCCCCACCTTGTCCGTGATTCCGGAGGCTGATTAAGATGGCGCAAGTCGACGGCCGGACACACCCATCTTCAGTGGTCTTCTCGTTCCAATGACCCGACGACAAAAGACACCGCCCACGGACTACACTTTCCTATATCGGCTGCGTTGTCCCCGTTTACTGGCCGGTGGCGGGGGTTTCTGTTGTTTGCTGTTTCATATTTAATTTCAGTGATCACGGCCCGTGTCCTGGATAAATAAGTGAAGGTGTGATCAGGCGGGCCGCTCAGCTAAGGGCCTGAACCACAACTCCAAACAATTTCCATTACATTTATGAAAATAAATATCGTACCTGAAATTATATTAATTATTTTTGATATTTGTAAAAAACTTATTAATCGCATTATATACCATTATATTAATTAATATAAAAGCCTTGCTTAATGATTTTTTTTTGCAAAATGTCTCTCTGTAGCATTCAGAATGGAAATACGTTTAAATTTTGTTTTGAAAACATTCTACAAAATTTATTTTATAAACATGCAGATAAGTAAATACCAGCAAAATGTTTTTGCTTGATGTAATTTTTTTTTTTTACATAGGTGAGCTTTTTGTATCATCCAGATTGGAAATACTGTTCAATCATTATTAAAAATACACTGTATAAGTTGATATATTAACATGAAAATTGTAACCGTGTTTTTACAGCCACAAGTATTGGAGTTATTTCTAATAGCATAAGGAGACGGTAGAACTCAACTTTAAACGTTCAGATCTCATTGCTCTGTCCGCACTAGGGAATCGGTTTGTGAGCCGACCTGGGCTAGGCTGCACTCTTCGCTGGGAGTGTAGTACGTTACATGCAAATTGGAGCTACATAAGTTTTATCAACAAAGTATTTTTGATGGCTTTTGCGAATCACGTTGTTAATTAAAATGAGTAGTAATTAATATATGGGATCAGAAAGTAGTGTATTAATTTCGTTTCCACACAATCATTTTAACCAAGAGGACAATTAACACGAAATTAGATCAGTTCTTGTATAAATTGCAGTCTTGTATAAATTCTTGTATAAATTGCAGTCTTGTATAAATTCTTGTATAAATTGCAGTCTTGTATAAATTCTTGTATAAATTGCAGTCTATGGCTCAGCCATGACAGACAAACGTTTATGTCAAAAGAAAATAGTTATGGTTTGAAGTAATTTACCGGACCCATGGAGTTTTGTCCCAGACGTCATGAGCATGATATATTAACTAGCTGTAGTGTAATTAATTACTATTTGGGACAATAATACGAGATACATTTACGATCAAGAATTTCCATCAAATCCTATGATACCAATATAAAGGAATAAAATTAGTAAATCCTATTAAATTGTTTTACTGTTTTACAAAATATACGTATTCTTTTTTCACACGCAATTTAAATCATACTTTTCTAACCGTTTTGGTAGTGTATGTACTACTTTTTTTTTAATCTGCGTGTTATACACTCCGGTGCAGTATCAACCGAGAGCTACTCTACTTCTATAGTACATTCGCAGTTACTTCAAACTTTTCTGAAGCCCTGCTAAAGTTCTACTTCCAGGATATTCCTCCGCCTCGTGCAAACAAACCTTAACCGAGTCTATAAAATTACACCAAAGGGGCCCACGCACCGCATTCTTGCGCACTCGCTTTAATAATATTTTGCATGATAACTATTTCACACTAGGCAGTACCAACACTCACATTTTCTCTCTATTTTTTATTCATATTAATGAGAAATTAAAAACCATAGTTTATAGATAATATACAAGAAAAGTTGAATTTAACGAAAAATAAGGTAGTTTTATGTTAACACAAGTATGAAAATGCTTGTGATACAAGGCACGTCACGCATGGGATGATTTTTCAAAGGTTTGACTCAAAAAGTGTAAAAAAAAACGCGAATGGGCATATACCCATTCTTCAAGAGGCTGTATCACCCCTTATATAGAAATTATTCTTATTAGTGTCACGAAAGAAGAGTCAGGGTGATTACTGAAAACGTTTCATTATAGAAGCATTACATTTAATTTTTCTGTGCAAATGTTTGTACCTGACTGTTAACAGGGGTTTCCTGGTTGCCATTAAAAGGTAAGAATGAATAATACATAAAGTTTTGCATTTAGTTAATCGTTTCATAAATATGCGTTATAAGTTCATATATGTCTGCAATTATGGGTCAGGTAATTAGCTAAGCTTCTATTGTCGCATTTTTCAATAAATCCTCCTAAATTTAAATCAGGAATAGATAAATAAAAAAATGTAATATGGCGGATGATACTGGCTCTTAAAAGGAGCTAGCATCCCTCCAATCTTGAATGTATTTTTCCCCGTTTCCTAGAGCTGGGTTCGAATTGAGGACAACTCGCTTCGTAAGCGTATCGAACTGCGTCGCATCGGTTCCCTCGAGCAATGGCCGCCTTCGCTGCTGATAAAAGTGGCTTCGAAAGAGAAGCGGTGCCACTCGCCTATCTGCCTCGTACAAATGTTGTTATTTCCCTCTCGTGCCTGAACCCCGCGCGTGACTGAACCTCAATCCCACGGATCAAACCTCAGACACACGTCAGTTAGCACATCCACATTCACAGAGTATTTACTGACGTCGCCATATGCCGTTGTCTCGATATGGAGGATTTTAGAAATGCGCGTAGATGTAAAGTGGTAATGCAGCAGTGAATCGCGCGAAAATCATTCAATAGCATTTTAAAATGTTGTCGCGTTTTATAAATGACTTATATGAGTGCCTGATAAAATACTCGGCACTTTAAGGTGACATTTTCCCCACTTCTCTCATGTGGCTTCAGGGCAGCCCTGGAGGCTTTGTAATTGTTCAAACACTATCCGCATCACGATTAAATAACCGTTTCTCATTACGGACTCACGGTGAGTCAATCCTGACTTGCAGACAGAAATGTCCATACTCGTTACATTGACGTAGATTATATAAAAATTAGTGGAGAAAAATTAGTATATACCAATGTTTAAAACTGTAACCACTTTACTCCTTTTCTTTTTTTTGTGTACGCCTGTAGGAATTGTATGTATTCAGCCCCCTGTAGAAATGCGCGATAGAATTTTCCTGCTTTCCAGCATTATCATTTGAAGTAACACATTTTTGTGCGTATGCATCAGAGCGTGTGCATACCCAAAGCGTTTTTGACAGACTATCCCAATGTCAGTACCATTTTGTACCCTTGTGCTACACTATCTTCAAAGGATGTCTTATCATTTTCATCTGACGTATTAATCGACGCCTGACCTATCATTTATTTATATCGACGGCGTTGCCTCAGTACCTCTGCAACACACAAATGAAAACGAATACTCCTTCCGTCAAAATGTCTGTAGCCCAAAATGTTAATTAGAAGGAAAGTAAAAATTGACAAAACTCGCAGGATTGTTACACCAATGTGTGTGTTAAAACCAAAAACTTAACATTGCTGTACCTAGTTTGCTCACTTTATCCAAAAATAATATTTTTAAGTAATTTTTTGAGATGCTCTGTAGAGTAAAGAGTGGCGTAGTGTATTCAAACTCAATAAGCACGAGTTCAAACCTTGTTGATAAGGAGAGTTTTTGAAAATTCCACTCTATGTAATACTCAATTTGCTCACCGTTTTCTACAAAAATTAGCAATATAAATATGTTTTACTGCAGAAAGTTTGTTTCATCCTGTTGTATAACAGTTAACGAAAATATAAACTGAATTTTTTAAAAGAGTGTAATTATTGACACGATTGCAAAATTTATTCAATTAAGTTTGTATGCGCGTTTCTGAGATTTGTGCCAGAAAAATAATTTAAATCTTCAGGGATTCAATAGCCTTCGATTGAGTATAAGTCAATTTTTATTAAGTATTATCTTAATTTACGAAATGTTAAAATTTTTCATTAATAGCGGGTTTTATGGAAAGAAATTTTGACAGTGATATAAACCGTTTTAAACTTATAACCATGAATCACACTTATAAATACTACTGCTTCTTTACAATAAAACTAAAATGTATGCGGTATAATTCTGACCTAACAAATATTGCCAGATATATTGCGGAGTATATAATTCAAGACGTAAAACTTTTCTTCCTTGACAGTTAAAGAAAAGCAATTTTTAAATTTTAAATGGAAATTTTTTTGGAGCAGCGAGGTGAGCCGAGTTCCTTTGTTCATTCATACGTGAAAGGTACTTATAGGCGTAGCTAAATAATGAGTCATGATTAGGTAGAGCACAATAGTATTAGATGAGGTTGATTGAAAATATGGATTATACAATAACTATTTACGTCACTATTGTTCGGGGGAGCTTAAATGGTATACCAAGATGCTAATTAATTATAATAAGTTTCATTACCTCACGTCACAACTATTACAATCTAATTGGAAAGTCCCCACCTTGTTCATGTTGCCGGAGGCTGACTCTAGGAGGCGGTTAACGACGGCCGGACACACCCATCTCCACGTCTTCTTGGTCCGCTGCCCTGATGACAAAAGAAGCCGCTCCCGGTGTTACGGTGGCCTATATCGGGCGCGTTGTTTAATATTTTCGGCCAAGTTTACTGGCCGGTGGAGGGAATTTCTGCAACTGTCTTTCGCAAGATGTTGTTGCAGTCATGCTGGTGTCCTGGTTACATGTTTGAAGGTGTGATCAGGCAGGACGTTCAGCTAAGGCCTGATCACATCATAACAATTCGCTTAGACTCTCAGACCTGAGGGTGACATTTAAGAATTTTTTTCCCCAAAGAAATGTGCGTTTTAGAGGTTCTGTCAGAGTGTAAATTCTTATTTGTGTGGATGTGTGCTGTCAACATTAGCCACTTCCGGCTTTCAATCATGCATCCGGTATGAGTCTGCACTGTTACAAATTTCTGTAGATTTACGGAAACGTTTACGGAGACGTAGAGTTAATTTACGGAAAGGCACTCCGTAATGATAAATAACAGAAATGAGCTCCGTAAATATAAAATACGGAAGCTCTTCGTATTCTTATGGCTTCGGTTTTGAGACATGAACAATGCAGATGATACCTGAAGTGTATAAAATTCCATCTTGACAATACTACTTCACGTAAAATAGTAGTAGGTGAGTAACGAACCACTCATGGAGTGGCAATTCGTTGATTCTTGTTCAAATTCCGCTACAGGACAAAGTCTTCGGTACACACAGTAAAACACGCACATTACGAAAAAAAAAATTTTTTTCGTAACCTCTTATTATAAACCACAAATATAGCAAGCGCTCTAACACGACTTGAAACTAAGACAGGTACGTTCGTCACTTTCATGTAAAATCCATACTTACGAAATACTTCGTGTAAAGGTGTGGTAGTGAGTGGTTCGAGTCATTAATTGTTAATTTTTCGATTCGTCTTCAAATCCCACTACCGAACAAAATATTTAACCGTTTTTTTAATTTCTCTGTTATACACAGCGATATACATACATTACAAAAATAAAACACTTTTTTTAAACCCCTTTTGTAAACCTGAAATAGAAAGAAAATCGCACACACTATAACATGACTAAGAATTAAGAGGTATATGCATTTTTATAAATAAATTCCGTATTTACAACAGACCTTCTTATTAAAGCGTGGTAGGTGAGTGGATAGTATGTTGGACTGTCGAAACGTTTTTCAGAGTTCAAATCGCAGAACCAGACATATTTTTATAGTTTTTTATAGTCATTTTTATACACAGTGAATCACCCACATAACGAAAGTAAAAACGTTTTTTGTAACCCCTTTTTATAAAGAGCAGATTTAAAAAAAACTTGCACGTTTGTGAACACGTTCCGTTAATTAACGGAGATTTATGTGAAATTTACGGAGAGAACGTTATTGAAAAAAAACGAAGATATCGTAATTGAACGCAGATGTCTGTATGATTTGTAACCGGTATTTTCCGTAATTTTACGGGCAATTTTCTACAGTGGAGTTATCAATAATTAAAAAAAAATTAAAGAAATCACTTTTTTTCTCAAACTTATACAACCTGTTTAACCACCTTCTTTTTCTCTTTTGGTAAAACCAGCAGGGCGTTTCGTTTTACCACCTCAAGTCAAGGTCTAGCGTTGACTTTAGTTTCCAGTTGTTGGTAACCGAGCATGAACCGGCCGCTTGCACCGTGGCGCACGTCTAGTTGTGGAATGAATGGGATGCCACTGGATTCCAGTCTCGCATGCTCCTAGTCCGCATTGCTGGCATGCGACCGTTACGTAGCGGAGATGTTGGAGCCTGTTGTTGTGCCCTATGTTCATGGTCATCGCAGGGGTCCTCTACAAACCTACCGCATGCGGCACACATTGTGTGACGGTTCCCTGATGACCACCATGTCGCACTGCTTCCTTGGNCCCAAGCAGCTGTGGAGGGGGGAGGGGGTAAACACCACGTCGTTAAAGGCAGTGGTTATTGCCACCCGTGGTGGGGACACGCAGTATTGATCTACACACGTTCTGTACGTCATATCGAGCTGCAAAAGTAATAATGTCACCTGCGTTTGAGGGGTATTCTGGCCGATAAATCAGGTTGTGGTCGTTAACGTCTTTCTTGGTCTTGCAATTTTTAATGGTGAGCAGTGCATATTAACATGCAACTTCAATTTTCCAATATTGTAAACTGAAAACTAACCATCTGCTTTCGGTATTATAAAATAATAATAACTGCCTACTAATAAATTTTAACTACAAATTAATATGTTTACCATATCGACAAAATTAAAAGTAACTTAAAATGTTTTGCTGTAACCGTAGTTTTTAAAACAGTACAGCATTTTGTTACAAATATCTACTAAATCAAACCTGAACATTCTGATTACAAACAGGAGGTAGAACACTAGCTTCTATTTAACCAGGGGCCGCGGTAGTGCAGTGGTTAGACTACTCGCCTCCCAACTAGNATTTTCGCATGTGGGATTCGTGTCGGACGATGCCGCTGGTCGGCGGGTTTTCTCGGGGATCTCCCGTTTCCTCCTCCCTTTCATTCCAGTACCTCCCAAATCTATTCACTCATTGTACTTAGTAGGCGGCCAAGCCCAACTCCCGGCTTGCTACACTGCTGTTCTAGAGGGAGTAAGGTGTAAAAATCCTTAAGGTCATTGGTACGCGGTGAAAATCATCATAGTTCTGAATCATAAATGACATGATCACTGAAGTGTACAAATACCTCTTAGGCAGTGTGTAGCGAAGTAAAAAGCTTAATTCCAAGTGCATTCATGAGACAATCGCGGAGGCTTGAGAAATGCATGCATTATGTCGTAACGGCCATTACACAATACGTGGTTTATGTCACATTATAACCAAACAAAAAGCCACTAAAGTAAAAGTATTACCTAATATAGTGGCCTATTTTTTACAAACGGGTTTGCCTTACAGTTAATATAACCACAATATAAATATAAGCCAATATTTTAAAACAAGATTGTAGTAAATTCAACAAATAAATTTCAATATTAGCTTCCATATAGTTCAGTCCATTAGTAGCACTTATCCATTAACTATTATCAACATGCAAAAAAATTTAATTTACATCTGTAGTGGGAAAAATATTAAATAGTCTATGGCAAGATTCAAAATAAATTTTAAAATTTACTTATGTACAATATTCATACATGTTATCTTCATAATTATTTCACAATAAGTAAATTTCTTTGGAAGAACCGGGAATAGAGCGTACAAACCTTTCGTTAGCAGTCTATCATGTATTCATGAAAAACTTCTTTAGAAAAACTTAATTATTTCTACACCAACAAATGGATGACGTATGAAATGCCGCATATGTTTTGTCAGCTCTGAAATATGCCCTAGAATGCACAGCTGTACAGATATCAAAACGCTATCGGTTTTCCTGACAAGCTCTTAATCAAACTCGAAACAAGTTGTTTTGTTTTATTTTTTGATTACAAACATGTATAGCATTTTTAGCTCAGGTGGGTGGTTGGGGGGCAGCTCAGGTTGGGGGAGGGTGCAATATATGTTCTGAAATAGAATGATGCGATCGGGCGTGGCATCATTTCGGCGATCTCTTCTACATTTATTTACTCGACACTTGCGTATGTAGTTTAAAGCGTTACTCAATGTGTGAGGCACGCCGGAAAATCTCACCGCACTTGCTAGAAAATATAAGCAAGTTTCTTGACGTTCAGACAATTTATTTTTATTGAGGCTTTAATTAAAATATCTCTAATCCCATTTTAGTAATTGTTGCCTGCGCCGGTATACTTTACTTCATTGTTCCACATTAACTATGCTTATTTCTTAATTTGTTTCAATTATCTGTCCGCGTAATTGTCGAAGCTAATAATAAAATATCAAAACAAACGTACAAAAAATTACAAGACTAAATTATTGCCCCTGTATATTGCGGCACCTGCATAAAATTGCATTTTACACCGCACAAGACTTAACAAGCGATCTCTCATACCGCCCGTTTTGCCTAATGTTTGGAAAACATGGGTAATTTCCAAAGCTGTAAGGCAACATAAAGAAGAATGAATATATTAATGCTTACACGTTCATATGACTACTCCCCTAGTTCTGAACTAGAACTTTTGACCAATCAAAAAAGCAGTGTAATAACAGCTGCGATTCAAGGGATGAAGAACCGAATACAGTTATTATTTGGACATTCCTAGTCTTATATAAACAACTATGATTGTTTTTCCAGTCGCACGGGTGCATCCAACTATACCAGCATTCCTTTAGCACTCTTCATTTTGTTACGCGGATGCAAGCTAAGTGTTCTTCAACACATGCAAGAGCTACAAAGGTTTAATTAGTTAATTTTTTCATTATATTTAACCTATACGAAGCTGTAAAAGATAAAGCCTACAACTGACACTTATTGCCCACGCATGGCTTAACATTCATGCAACTGGTCGAAAAAATCTCATAATTTGGCATTTTGCGTAAAACCCCACTACCCTAACGACTGAAATATGATTAAGTGGGGCATTTATGGCTTTGAATAATCACATTCCCGCCTGGGGTAACTGTAGTCGAGGTTTATATGCTAATTAAACCCCGCAATTCTCTCCTCACCCCAGGCCAAACACCCGCGTCTCCCTCACAGCGTGCCTCGGGGGCGGACGCTCTCAGCAGGCAGCCACTCACGTCATGGGCAAATGCACACCTAGGTGCGCAGAACCTGAGCAGCCACGGCGAGAGCTGCCGCAGTTACACTGCAGTACACAAACTCTGAGCACGACTGCAATGCAACCGTGCTGTCCAAACTGAATCGCGCTCCCTCACGAACTTCCGGACTGACTTCTTTGATCTTAATTACGAATGCGTTAATGAAATACTAGTTTGTGCTGTACGAAAAGTTTAAGATTAGTACTTAATAATTTA
Organism: Clitarchus hookeri; assembly: GCA_002778355.1. Taxonomy (NCBI): domain Eukaryota; kingdom Metazoa; phylum Arthropoda; class Insecta; order Phasmatodea; family Phasmatidae; genus Clitarchus; species Clitarchus hookeri. The sequence continues at coordinate 2,421 of NQII01000611.1, read as the reverse complement.
TTTAGAATTTTAGAAGATCTGAACGTATATTAGGTACTGAAAGTTTAACCATTGGAATATTTATTAGACAGTACCGATCATAACCTTGAAAAAAATTAATGTTACCTAGATCAACATTTCCAAAACATAACGTTGACGGAAATAAAGCCTTTTCTGCTAAGATTTTCTCCGAAGCGAGTATTAAAGGTGGTGATGTTTTTTTTTTACTTCCACTATGTTATTACATCAGAAGTAAAATTTCACGTCTTCTCCTCTTAACTTCTTAGCCTGCGCTCGCCATGGTGCCATTCTCGTAAGGCAAGAAAGTACAACAGGCAACGATTTTATAACTTGTCCTCAAGGAAGGAGGCAGCTATCGAGCATAGAGTCAGTGTACAGATTTAATAGACACCCTAAAAGTAAGTGACATAGTTATATTTAAGCACTTTGGATGCTATATACAACGTTTTAGATTATTAAAAACAATATTTTTTTATCAACTTCCGAAAGTGACATTGTAAATGTGCTGATAATCAGGAAGCAAGACAGAAAGTCACACAAGTCTATACGACTGAGAACATCATTTTCTTTAATTGTTCGTAAGTTGTTTAAATGTTTTTTTAATTAACACATAAAGATGGCTTATTTTCCTTTGTTTGCCTGTAATTTGAACTTGGTGCAACATTGTCCTAAGTTAAAGTCTTAGATATGTCGACAAAAAATAATGTTTTTTCTGGTAGGCTTGCAATTAATTGATTATGTGTGAAATGAAGTATATATTCTGTCAGCTATGAAATATGCACTAAAAAGGTAACATTTTAAATGTCAAAATTCTGGAAGGGCATTAGTCAACGACAGCTTTGAACCTGCGAATAAATTATAAACGGCGACTTTCTCCTTTCACGTAACGTCTAATTTTCATTCTTTTGCAACGCGTCCGCGATTGTGGACACCGTGACTCAACGGGCTAGACAAAGTATATGTTTTATATTCTACCTACTACCAAACTATCAATGTGTGATCTCCTATAATGGGGCAAGCTTAATTATTTTCACCACATTCAATAACTGTGAAATTAATAGTAAACTTGTTCTGTTTGACATATCGGCCACAGTATATCCCAAAATTACACTCGTAACTCTAAACTGTGACATCAGTCACTGTGATGGAAGTCATGGCAAGTCAGTTAGGATCTTAAATGCTAGTGAATTAATCTCAGTAACAGGGATTAATATTCAGTATCATATCTGGAGACACAAGGCAGGACATTCCTTTTCCTTATAGTTTTACTTTGGATTGTGGCTTCTATTTTTTTTTTGCGCATGTAAAATTTAATTATTTTATTTAATAAAAGTCAGCGGATGTTGTTAGGATTGAACCACTAGTAATAACTCACAGTTCCTCACATAAATACATCGCAAAAGACCCGCCGTATCGGCCTACACACATCAGCACATTACAAGTCTTCGCGTTCAACTATTAGCACTATATTTCAACAAAAAAACGCGCAGAAATGTTTCGTTGCTGCAAATAGTTTCGTGCTTTGGAAATAAATACTTATGTCATACCATTAAACTGCTTTCCAAAGTTTATTTGTTGATCTAAGTTACAAATGGAACAGCTTCTATGAGTCGTGGTTTATTTCTAATTTACGAGTTTATCACTGTTTACTAGCATCTACTATCTTACAATGCTAAAAATCTGTTCTCAAGTAATGATTTTAGTCAAATTTTTAGACCGAGTAATTGAACTACTGTCATGATTAATAACTCGCTACTGATTTCTACAAGAGTGATATTTTTATGGAGCCATCTTCCCCATTCCATGTTAATAGTGCATTGTTTCTAAAACGTATCGCTCTATGGCAAGTGTTATGAAATGTTTGTATTTGATGTACAGCCATTATTCTGCAGTTGTTTAACAAAAACTAAATAAACATGTTATCAACTATGATTGTATTTATTTATTGTGTATTTTGGACAACTACCATTTATTCATGGTTTCCACATTTCCTTCTATGTTGAACGCAGCTCTGAGATTTTTCCGGCAGTAACGCCTTAGTAGTTCAAGTAAATTATAGTTATTTTTTAATCAATTGCTTTAAAAGCGATGGTTGAAGACATGGAAGATTTAGAAAAGATTTACAGCACCCTATTGAAAATATAAATAATAAAAAAGTAAAAATTTGTTTTTGTAATTTAATTTTATTTATTGGGTGATAAAGGCAGACGAGCATACAAAATCCTTGGTTAACTAGAACTTTGAATAACATTGCATGGTAAAGTTTTATTTTGATAGCATAATGGTTTATAACACGTTGTTTACAAACCAAATAGGAGAAAATGGTTACCCACGAGGCTGCGAGGAATGCATAAACGAATAACGGAATAGGATAATATTAGCGTCAATTATCTTCCGGAGAATGGAGGTTAAACTACGCAT
>NQII01000610.1:664259-755922 GCA_002778355.1 Clitarchus hookeri | reverse complement strand
AAAAAAACTAATAAAATACTTATAGTGGTATCGACTCGTAAACTGTTCTCGACAGTCATGTAAATAATAACACACATCAATCAAAGCTACACAATATCACAAATATAATAAGACTATGTGCATTTAATTACTAAATGCCCATAGCCAAACTTTCTTATTATAACCAATNAATATCACAAATATAATAAGACTATGTGCATTTAATTACTAAATGCCCATAGCCAAACTTTCTTATTATAACCAATCTTAATTAAATGTAAACACACAGGCCAGATCGGCATATTACATGAAATGTTGGACTTCATGCAACAAGAAACAACATTAAAATAAAGTAAAAAAGGAATTTTAAATGTACTTCATTGACATAACTTAAATAGGCCTAGAAGTTTAATTTATTATGTAAATAAATCTTTACTATTTGGGGCTACCAATTGCCACATANATGTAAATAAATCTTTACTATTTGGGGCTACCAATTGCCACATAAAAACACATTATTCAAGGCACTTACGACAACTGACACGGAAATAGGACAGAAACTGCCACATAAATTCACGGAATTCAAAGCATGTGAACATACACATGGGAAAGACGTAAAAGAAAAGTAAAAAAAAAAGGACCCTACAACCTGAAACAATACATCTGCCAAGTAATGATATGAATTTGTTAGAAATACGAAAGTGTTGTTATTAAGCAATTTTTATCCTTTTTTTGCGCAAAACAAAAAAAATGTGATAAATTTCATATGCTGTTAATGTTTAATATTGTGTCTAGTAAGACGTTGAGACCTGGAACTATAACTAATTCGCTGCCATCTTTACTGTGAGCATTGCGGTCAATGATTATGTTAAAATGTGTTCAGTTATGGACAGTGATTTTTTTCAAAGGTTGATTTCTAGAGTGCTCACTTTATCATGAACCACCTGTACACGCACATACAACCAAGAAGACAAGTGCCGCTCCTTCACTTTGTTCCCCTTGCACTATTATCCTACCCACGCTTCCTACCGTAGCGAAGAAGGCATCAACCCAGTTAAATTCCCTGCCGTGAAAGAGAAGAAAACCAGATGTTCAAACAAGAGTCAGTAGCTCAAGACCCAGCCAAGGAAAGCCGCTTATTTGACTTAAGGGATGGGCCCTAGAATGAACCTGCCTTTAAACCAAAGAGCGAACCTGCTTTCAAACCAACATACTCGCGCTGAATGCACCATATGTAGATAACGCCGTTTTCAAAACAATTTATATACACCTGCAGCAAAATAATGCCAATACGACACTAGCCCTGAGGACAAAAATGCGGGCCTACGAGAACAGAACAATCTATCAGCAGTTTCGCCATGAGGCAGAAGAAAAATGAGGACAAGTTAATAACACAAAATTGTTAATAAAAACATATTGCACCCAGAAAAGCTGTCTGCAGCCAACCACCAAGACAAGAATATGCTGGCCTGGGCGCAGCACCATCGTGCAAGACCACAGTTTCCGTAATGACTATCAGCCTATAGCAACAATTTAAGAAAAGTTGGGTGAGCAGATATTGAGAATATAATGAACATTAAGGCCGGGGATACACTGGTGTTACTTCTGCGTTGAACGCGCATCTGGGAAAATGTGTGTCAAAAGCAACTCTGTTTTGTAGGACACAAGGCAGTTGAAGCTGCAGCGCGTTAGGGTCGCCTGTCATGGCTTTGAGCGAGTAACATTTGTTACCTATATCTACATTTTGAGGCTTGCAATATTTTTGTCAAATAAATATGGGCTGTTCAGAACCACATGAGTAAAAATGTAGTCAGTCTAAAAATGTTAGTTAAATATGATACCTTGATGAGAATACATCCCACAGAAGTTAATTTAAAATAAAGGTACTTTTAAAATTAAAAAAAATTGTGTACTGCATGGCCTTTGGCCATTTTCGACTGCACATTACATTAAAAAAATGCTGATAATGCAGTTGCAAACCAATTTCAGCTATACGCTTTTGTTATTTATTTATATAGTTTTTTATTTCAGATTACCTACAGTAATCTCGATAACATAAAATAATTTATAAGTTTCATTTACGTTCAGTTACATGGTAATACATAATGTAATTGGGGTACTTTTACACAAATACGATCCACTTTTGATTCCCACCCCAGAACATTAAATTTATTATGAATTACGTGAACCAACAGATAAACCAACTGGACTGAGATGTGCGGGCGGCTCTTAACAGGTTTTGAGAGACGAAGGAGACAAAATGAAATATATATGGAGCAGCGCAGAACTGAAGTTGCAGGGGAAATTGGAGATCCCTGAGAAAACCCACCTGTCACTAATGTTGTTCAGCACGATTCCCACTTGTGAAAATTCGGGAATAACCTGACTGGGAATCAAGCCCTTTTCGCCATGCAGAGGAGAGAAGCAACCTCATCGCAGTGCCAACCGCGGCCCAATAAATTATTCGGCAGAAATGCAATATATGCCACAAGTAAAAATATAGCTCACCTTGACAATTTGTAATAGGTCTGGTTTGCCAACGAATTCGTCGCCAAACAGCCCTTCACAAACGTCCATCCAGGCTTGTGTATTTTAATTCTCGTCTCTATAATCCTCTTGACCCACCAAATAATTGATTGTTTTTGAACCTCACAAATTAAAAGAGTTCTGCATCCATTGCCAACTAGAAAGCGCTATTGTAATGAATGTGAACTACAGGGCCACCCAGAGNTGTCTCATTAAACTTGGCAAGATTTTGACAGTTTGACGAGAGTAGCACCAAATGTTTACTTTTCGTTTATGTATCCTTTCGCTATCAGCTGGTGCATCAAGTGGAGGCTGTATATTTTATCAACACAGTGTCAATTGCCATTGTACTGTAATGTTAAGACATTTTTAAGGTATTTTAGACCGAAAACTGTTTAAAAAAATTTGTAGGTTATAAAGTAAAAACATAAAACCTTGCAAAAAATTTAATATTTGTTAGCTCTTTTTTAATTTGTTTGAGACAGCGAATTTGGGTTAACATTTGCAAGACGGTAGTTGTAGTTCTTATCACACTTTAGATGTCATAGCTAATATAACTGGAACAAAATGTAATTTGGGAAACTTGATTGACAACACACTTTTATTTGTCAAAAACTCACCAACGACTATTGCAAAGCAGTAATTCTGCTATTATTGATACTGAACAGTTCGAGTTGGAAATATTTGGTGAGGAATAACTTAAGAAATGCTTAAAAACTATTCATGCGTGTCCCACTTTCTTAGTTTTATTAATACAATTTAGTAACAACACGGAAACAATAAAATGGGTTTGCGGGAGAACATGGAGTGTAATGGACGTAGATGTAACAATTACCAGCCCAATAGATATGATTAGTAATAAAAATCGCTGTACACGAAATATATGTCACTTTAAAAATTATGCAGAGCTCGTGGAAAAATACTACTATTGGTATTTGTTCATAACTTTGTTATTTTACACACGAAAGCTATTTTTTTGTGGTTGGTAATGCTTTGTGAAAGAGCGGATAGATGGTGCGCATGGCATCACAGGGTGAGTTGTGAACTGAGAGCTTTACTCAACAGATAGCAGCACATTGGCCTGCCTCTTGATCCCGTCTTTTTAAAAGTTGACTTTTCTTCTATTACTGGCTTGAAACAATGCAAATTTGAAATTAATATCAAGCACGTATGAAAAGCATGGATGGAGAGTGGCAATACGACGTGAAAAGAACTTTCAATGTTTTGAAGTTAGGTTTCATTTGGATACGGATCGTTTTATTGTGCGTTTCATTTTTAACACCTATACATTACCACTAAATCACAAAGTTTAGTTTGTAACAGTAACAATCGCTGTTTTGTAACCACGTAAAACAAAATGTATTAATTAACCTAGGAACTCTTTCCTATCACGTATTTTATGCTTGTCTGATGTGCGTCTGCAGTGCACTCAGAATAGCCAACGTAATATTAACTTTAGTTCATTTGTGCATCAGCTGATATAGGATTTTGTAAATAGCACTTTGTTTCGTATACGCCAAGTGCCACTCACTGACTATCATAATCTTACTAAGTTATATGAGCTGGACAAAAGGTACGTGTTTTATTCTAATTACCGGTAGAAAACCTGTTGTTTAGAAAGTTTGGTAACACATTTACCATTTGCTGTGAAGCTAATAAACTGTTATGTTTAATAAGAAAAGTATTTTCCTGTTCTCATTAAAATATTGTGAAAAACTATATCAAATACAATAAGTTGCCTTTTTAAAACCAAGTCGTGACTCTGTACTTACTGTCTAATGCTCACCATATATGGGGTTGCATTCTAAATGGTACACATTATTTTATGAGTAAATTTCACATTGTCACATGGCAATGTCAGTAAATTATACAACAGGGAAAACTTCCGTAATTTTAATGGCTTTAAGAAGCCCTTTGGCATTGGGGGCCTGGGACAAAATGCCCCATTCCCCACACCCCCTTTTGTGTGTGACCCTGGTGAATGACAGCAATTCTCGAAACATATTGCTGCTTGGCGTTTCTGACACCCGTGTGTGCTGCCACACTAACGCATTACTATGCGGTGCACTGTACCAAGCAATGAGTGTGTGATGCGCGTTAGTTGGGCGTTATGTGTAACACACGTCAGGCAGCAACGTCCATGTATCTGCACCACATCAGCCCAGTATATCTCTCTGCTGCTAGTTGCAATGAGTTGACATTAACGTGCGTTGTGTGCAGCTCAGTGATGCCCGTGTTCCTGGCCCAAGACCTAATTGAAATGTGGCACTAATCTAAAGTAATATATCTCTGCATGTTATAGTAAATGTAATAATGTGAAGGGCCTAATGAGGTATTGGGGGGGGGGATGCAAGTTCCAAAAATGTGTGCCTCCCCAGGATACCCCAGCACCATGTTGGTCGTGGTAACCTCAACTTCATTTGTGTCTTACACTGCTGCAAGAACAGATGTGATTGTGTGTGTGTGCGTGCATGCACGTTTCCTACTGAATTTTTAAAATAAAATTGGTGAGTACTCCATTTTAAGTTACTCCAACATTAGATTTAGTATGTGTGCATGCTACATGTTGAGGGGATGAATTTTTGTTCTGATGTTTAAGATAGGTTAGTAGTGTCCTGGGTTCGATAACTTACAAGAACAAGTGACAATGTGTAGAAATGTTTTGCTTGTAAAATAAAAGTATGACTAATGCTGTCCTGGGTTAAAATATTTACATGGTACATGTAAGATATTTGGCATATTAATTTTGTTTTCTTGCAAGATTTCCTTCTTAAAATTCGTTAGGTTCGCATGCATGTTATAGACGAAAATTTCTGAAATGTTTGTAGTGAAGGAAAAAAATAACATTAGAAATGCTGAAGATTTTTTTTGGGTTTGATACAAATTTGGGTAAAGAATAAATCTGTCAGATTGTCTGGGCAAGTTAAACCATGTGCTGCAACAAGCTACTTTAATTTCAATATTGTGAATACAATTTTATTATTAATTTCATATCGTCTTTCATTTCCGTGATTACAAAATCATTTGTATCACAGTTTCTTAGTTACTAGTACCTACTCGAGCATGCATTGCATTGCATGCGTATGAAGGATCAATTCACAATTTTTAAATGCAAGGAAAATGAGTTATACGTATATTTTTATTGGTGCTTTTTTTTGGAAGAACTAATACATATTATATGTGATAATGAAGTGTCTGGTTGGTGCTTAACAGCAGAGGTCTTACAGTGCCAATGACGGCAAAGTGAAGTAGAGGTAAAATTCAATGGTGTTGAAATAAGAGCACACGGAAAAAGCCACCTGCCAATCAACAAATTCTACTATGTAAGAAAATGGTGAGTGACCCCNCCTCCGACTGACTGACTCGTTCACGTCTCTCAACTGACTGCCCCGTTCCTCCCGCTCTCCCGTCGTTTTGTAGGCTCCATCGCCATATTCAACTTGCCCCATCCCTGCACGTGGCCGGGGTGCTCGCCGCGTCCCCCTAAGTTATAAAACACGTGTGTGGTACTCTGGCGCACGTGGGTCCGGCGTTCTCCCTCGGCTCTGGTCTCGAAGTTTTTGTGCTTCGCCCTGCACGTGCTACTTGGTGGGTCCCCTGGTCGTAAACACGTGTTCGGTGCACTAGCTCTCCGCACTTGGGTCCGGCGTCGCCCATCGACTCTGGTATGGCCGTTTATTGTTCTGTTCTGCACGTGCGGGAACTCTTGGGTGGCCCCTTTGGTTCAGCGCACGTGTTGTTTTTATGCCTCCGGATATTGTGTCATTATTCTCCCCAGCACGCCCACTAAAAGCTCTCAATTTTTTATGCTGAAACTAGCCCGGGACAGACTCAGCCGCTGGTGTGGGCTCAGCGTCCCTTGGCAGCTGCGAGATGCAGCTGCATCAGCCTTCCTCCGCACGTGGTCGTTCCGCCGGGCCGTCCTGGCACCATTCTCCCATCACGTCCGCAAAACCCTTAATCCTTATTGCGGTCGTTCGCCTGCGAGCTTCGCCAGAGCGTGTGTTCTGACGAATAAAATATAGGGATGCAAAATGCGTCAGTTTTAAAATTTAATTTGAAAAAATATATATACTATGCGTACAAATAGAGGCATATTTGTTCCGAAGCAAAAGTGATATGGGGAAAATTTAAATCTCCGATCATGGTAAATGTATATACGTAGATTATTTTTGCACAAACTGCTTGAATTATTTGTTAATTTCATCTTCCTTTTTGCGAGTGTGCCTGCTGTGTCAAACTGCAATGAACTGCATTGTGAAAAGTAGGCAGAGTGGTACAATATTGTTGCCCCATTATAAATTCCTTTTCAGAGTCGTAGTGGCATCTTACGAATTGGTAGGGCTATGTTTTCCCATTATAAATTCCTCTCCCCTGATGTCATCACAGAGCGCATATCACCAAGGCAAAGGCCGCACATATATGCTAATGAAATAAAATTAATATTTTATCAACTTTTAATAATAACTTAACATACAAATTTCTTCCTGCAGATATCAAAAGGTGGTATTAGCATAGTTTTAATGAATATGGTAAAACAAGGGGAATAAACCTCTGTCCTGGTAAGGAGCGCAAAAATATGCTTATAAAGGAATAGTGAGAAAGTGTCCATTATCCCTGTTCATTATTTGATTCTCTTAGTTACATGAGATGCATAGTTGCGAAAATGGGGGTACTATGCTTATGAGAAGGATTAAGGTAACATGGTCCAATATCACCTCGATTGAGGTGAAGTGTTTAATATGATATGAATTTGGCAGCTATGACTTCAAAAGAGCAAAATGATGGTCAACTATGCTTATACGAAGGCTCAAGGCATTATGGACCCTGACACATTGATCAAAGTCAGGAGTGACACATGTTACACAAATTTGATGACTATAACTTCAGTGGATGACTGTCAACTATGCTTATAACTAGACTTTGGTCATAATGGCCATGTCACACTGAATTAAGTTAGGAGCGATGCGTATATTAATCTAGTGGCTATAACTTCAGTGGATAAAAAATGGCAACAAACTATGTATATAAGAATACTTAAGCCATAATTGACCATGTCATCTTGATTGAAATCAAGAGATATGCATATGTTAAAAATTTGATGACTATAGCTCCAATGGATCATAAATAGTGGATAACTACGCGTTTAAGAAGTCTTAAGGCATAATTGATGATTCCACCATTATCAAAGTCAGGAACGAAGCCTATGATATGAATTTGGGGACTAGAGCCTAAACTGTTCGGAATTGATGGCCAACTACACTTACAAGTTTGTGGGGATCAGATATAGGCATACTGCAGTAAGGCAACCACTGTGTTGTATTCACGCCTCGGACTGGTTACATTATTAATTCAAAAATCAAAAAAATTGCATCTATACCTACTTAATTCAATATAGCACTGAACAAGTGTGAATAATCAAAGTTCATAATGCTACTTTAGCATTCGTCTTGAAAACACAGGTCCAAAAATATATAACACGTGTTATATATATTTACTAATACATTTATATGCTTATAAAATCTAATATGGCACTGGTCATAGTCGCAAAATCATATTTTCTGATGACATAGTTATATGTCCAAAAAATACAAATCTGCGGACATGACACTCAATACACTTGTTTCTAAAAAAAAAAAAAGGATAGTAAGAAATGAAATACATAACTTTTATTTTATAAAATTATGCTTTGTGTACACTGCAGTTATGTCACAATCAAATTCTCCTTGAAAATACCAGATCGTAGACACGTTGCTAAATACATTTACAAGAAATAAGTTTTTAAAAGTTACATAAAAATGAACTAAAAAAAATTTATAACTGTAATTAAAAATTATACCTCATATAATTGAAGGTTGTGGCATCAACCTAATTCCCATTGTTAAATACAATTTTCAAGTTTAAAAGTTAGATAAATATATATATTTAATACATAACTTTTATTTATGGTCCATCTAATCCAAGATAGTGGATGGCTCCTGAATCCCCACTCCTCAAATTATTGAAAATGTTGTCACTAAGCAAATTGAGGAGCAGCACTATTTTTAACTACATAAGGCTTTTAATGTAGCATCTCAACATTGTAGGGATGTTTTTTTAAGAGTTGTCAATATGGTGGACGTGCAACTGCAGTGGCGGGAAAACCTAAAATTAATTTACAAGAATCTTCTACTACTATGGAGGGAAAATTCTAGACTTTTGAGTGAAAACTAGGATATTCAAAGGATAAACAGTATATTTTAAGGGGGAAATGGGGAATTTTGAGGGAAAAGAAGATGGGCAGAAAACAAAATGGCAGGTGGAAAGAAAATAGCAACTGGAATCAAGATGGCCAACAGCTCAAGATCAAACCTATTACAATATGGTGGAATCCAAGATGGCGGCCATCATCTAATCCCCAGCTTTTGTCCTCGGACCTACGTTTCCCTACTACTAACCTCAGTGAATAAAAGTTTGGGTGCCCATTTATTCACATTCTGGCACCATTAAATAATTTTTTTGTATGGTGGATGGGGGAGTTGAGTTAAGAGATATGGGTGGTTCTTAATGGGGCCTTGAGAACTGGTGAGGGTGAAATGAGGTGAGAATGAAGCAGCACCAGAATGCAAGGGTGGGGGGAAACGGGTGATCCCCAAGAAAACCAGACTACCAGTGGCATCACTAGCAAGATTCCCACTTGCAAAAATCTGGAGTGACCCGGCCGGGGATTGAACCAGGTACGCCTTGGTCGGAGGCAAGCAGTCTAACCTCTCAGACACTGAGGCCCCCAGGGAGGGGGAAAAAGATAATATATACCCTCCTCCCACTTCCTAGCTGTTACACCACTGCACATACCCATCTTCACCAGTTTTGTGCATCTTATTGCAGTTGCATAAAAGGAAAAATAACATTACTCATCCTCAGTTTCTAAATTGGTGAGCCACTCGCAGGCTCGCAGTAAAATGTACTGAAACCATGCCAAACATCGATGATGACTAGTTTAAACAGTAATTTTACAATCATTTCTCTGTTGTGTTTTTACATTCACATTAATTTTTAATAAAATTGTCTCACTTCTGTTGGTTGCATAAAAACATAATTAAATGGCGTCCATGACATTGGACGTATATTTGATTGAACAGCACCTATGCACTTCATTAAAATTCTAGTTTTTTTAAATCCACTAATGTATTTAATCAAATCTTCACTTCCACCTTTTTTCTGTATCATCATCTATTCCTTTTGTACATTGACTCTGCCATTACTTCATATTCTCTCACATTTTGTTTTCAACATGTTAGTGACATTTGTTCATGCAAGGGAGTCAAAATTATATTTTTGGCCACTGCAACCTTCAATTTTAATATTTCAACCTGCCACTCAAATAGAGATTTTTACAAACAACACAAAACACTTTGGTTTTTTCCATTTGTGTATTCCGGTTTTATTGGAATCAATGAGAAACACAGTAAACCAATGCAATTGCAACACTTCAACTGAAATGCTTGGCATTCAGTCACCTGTCACTATGTTTCTGTTTGGGTAAATTTGTAATTAAATAAATATATATCTTTAGCATCAACAATTTCACAGCAATTCAATTTAAATAAGGCAACACTTGTACATTAAAATTAAATTGAAAAGTGTTAAGTACTGACATAACAAATCAAGTTTGTTTAATACAGTGTAGAAAACATGTAAAAAATACTCTGAATTCCCTCACTTTCTGAAGTTGTACAAAAAAATTGTATTCTCTGAAACCCTAAAGAAATTATCATCCACATTTCTCTCAGACACGTCATCATACCCTTCTGTGTAATCTGCATGCTTGCCATTTTCTCAGACTGTTATAACAACTGGCGTTTCTTGCAGGGAGCCACAAACCAAAAATAGCTCTACAGATTGCATAATTTTATGGCCATTGTCTACATATCCTTGGCTTCTGGGTTTCAGCGGCGAATTCAGATGTTATATACCCTCGTCTCTGGCAGGCAACTTCTGATTGGCTGGCCTTGTCAGCCAATCACAGACTTGCTTGCCCCCAATTGACTGAAGTGGTTAGCCAATCTTGGTGCGTGTGTAGACTAGAACTGTTCAATATCATGAAAATTTAATATAGATATTTTTCCAAACAACTACTCAATATTTTTGATATATCAATATCAAAATTACGACAATATCAAAACTATCAATAATACCAAAAATATTGATAATACTGAAATCATCAATACTGAAAGTATTAGATAATACAAAAAGTATTAGATAATACCAAAATAATTGATAATACTGAAATCTTTGATAATAACTAAATCATTTATATTATCGTTAATATTGTAATGATGCAATAGTATTCATTTTCGGGATATACACAGTTCATTTTCTTTCGCTTTACCGGGCATCATAATTTGTTATCGGAATTTGAAATTAAAGCTGTGGGAGTTTGTTTATCAGGGCATCTGGTTGCCGTTTCGAAAGTCGTAGTTTTCAGTAAGCGTCATCATTAGATTAAAAACTTTCCGACTGCATCATCAGGTTTAGTTCTAGAAGTTTGATTATCTTCAACTGACGATGCAGTTTGAATGGCTATGCAGTTTCGGATAGCGTGGGAAGAGCGTGCGTGGCGACACACGCAATGCCTTTTTTTAGCGTGAGGAGTGGGGGTAGCCACAAAGTAATATACAGAGTGCCTATCACCCAAGACAGAGATAACTGACAACGGCCGAACAGTCGACAACAAGCAACCAGTGCCCCAGCAGTCGACACTCGCCGAGGCCGCGTCCGACGTGACGTATAACCCCCACACCGGAAAACTAAAACTTGCTCGTTTAGTTTTCAGCCGGTGTGGGAGGTCGCGAGTTACTCTGGCAATGTAAGCTTTCAAAAATAAATAATCAATAAACGCCTGTGGCGCTGCTCTGTACTTTTCTGCTTATCTGTGAACCTGTTCATACTCGGCATACCTGAAGATCATATGTGACTGGTCACTGTTGCATTTTTATAATAAATAAAAGTAAATAATAATAAACCGGAACTTGACTTCATTATTTAATATTTAATTTGCACCTTTTTTTTTTAAAGAATTTCATGTTGCTACCACTGCGCCAACCAAGCAACCGAGTGGTAACTTCCAGCCGTCATCACAGACACTGCATCATTACAAATATGCCGCAGAGCTGCCGGCTATCCCCCGAAGTTGCTGTATTGGTTACGACTTCCACTGCTTCCCCACTTTTCTCGGCTACCGATGTGGTAATAGTAAAACTCTGCTGCTGAAGAAATTCCTGCAGTTCTTTCTCCAATGCACTCATTTTGTTTTATTTCATTCTCAACAGTGTCCATCCTTGTATTTAAACTGTTCACTATTTGATTTAACCTGTCAGTTTTCTTGTCCACACTGTCAACTCTTGCATTTACCAACTCGCTAATGCCTTCTATTTTCCGACCAACATTTTCACTCAATGTTTATATTTTCTTGTCTACTAAATCACTTACATTAGTTATCTGGCTATTTACATTCTCATTTTCACTCTCTAATACACCACTTATTTGGTTATTTACAGTTCTATTTACACTATCTTTCACACTACTAATTTTGTTATCAAGGCTATTAACACTTGCACTCACTTTGCTAGCTAATCCATCAATTAATGCTTGCAATGCTTTCAGTTCTGCAGACATTTTTCTAGTTAACATTCACTGCGATATTTGTACAAAACAGTCTTAATATTTCAGCCTACGACTATTACAATTAATTTATTTGTTCTAAAATCACTCATTACTTGTCTATTGCCTATCTTTATATACAATTGAATGCCTTCATCCCACTTCTGACACCAGTATTGCAAGATGTCAGAGGGGCTATCCGATTTCATGAGGGATGGAGGTATTAATAAAAATAAAACAACTAAATTTGATTTTTAATTTATTCACACAGCTGTCATTTACAACATTAAATTATTCCTCTCCACTTTTTACTCTTGTTATTCTCAGTGTGCGCAATATTTAATGTCCATCTCAAATCTAATCCTTATCAATGTGTCTATTTTGGCTACAGTCACTTAATTCACACTCATTATTTACACATACTCAACCTGTCTATTGCAATCATTCCAAATGTCTGTCACTCACGCATCCAGTTCAACAGTCCCGCATGTCAGTCCCACTCTCCACTGTACCAATGCTCAAGAGTCCGCAAACTTCACTCCTACTGGTTACTTTCGCAGCCAGTCATCGCTATGCTGGCTCGTCGCTTCGCNCAGCAAACTTCACTCCTACTGGTTACTTTCGCAGCCAGTCATCGCTATGCTGGCTCGTCGCTTCGCTGTCTTACCACACCTGGCACTTAAGGTCACACAAACCTCCAAAATCTAGACTGTCAGCTCAAAGGCCAGTCGCGGCTTAAGTATAAGTGGTCCTTCTGTCCCAATCTAGAAGGTACCCCACACCCAGAATCTCACTGAGAGAGGCAAGGACGATGACCAGAACATTCTTTCAAAGATAACCCAAGAAATTCAATCCACTGAATGTCAGGAGCGCACAAGTCCCAATAGACTTATCTGGCACTTGCAGTAGCTCACCTTTGTAAATCATTGCGCACTTTTTGTGTTACAACTTTTCCCTTCGGAAGCATGTAACAATATAATATACTGGTAAAAAATTAGGGTACATGTAAAAGGTAAAATTAAGAATATCCATTTGCTGGAGTTTGCTTTCTGAAAATGTAAAAACTTGGGGGGAAAAAAATCTAACAGCTATAGTATAAATCTTGGAAAGGTTTTTTTTGTGAATTTCTAATCCAATTATTTTGATAGGATTTGTAGTCAAACTTACTGAGGCGACAAAAGTCATGGGATACCACCTAATATCGTGTCAGACCTCCTTTTGCCCGGCGAAGTGCAGCAACTCGACGTGGCATGGACTCAACAAGTCGTTGGAAGTCCCCGGCAGAAATATTGAGCCATACTGCCTCTATAGATGTCCATAATTGCGAAAGTGTTGCCGGTGCAGGAGTTTGTGCACGAACTGACTTCTCGATTATGTCCCATAAATGTTACATGGGAGTCATGTCGGGCGATCTTGGTGGCCAAATCATTCGCTGGAATTGTCCAGAATGTTTTTCAAACTANTGGCACATTATCATCCATAAAAATTCCATCATTGTTTGAGTACATGAAGTCCATGAATGACTGCAAGTGGTCTCCAAGTAGCTGAACATAACCCTTTCAAGTCAATGATCGGTTCAATTGGACCGGAGGACCCAGTCCATTCCATGTAAAAACAGCCCACACCATTTTGGAGCCACCAACAGCTTGCACAGTTCCTTGTTGACAACTTGGGTCCATGGATTCGTGGGGTCTGCGCCACACTCGAACCCTACCATCAGCTCTTACCAACTGAAATCGGGACTCATCTGACCAAGCCACGGTTTTCCAGTCGTCTAGGGTCCAACCGATATGGTCACGAGCCCAGGAGAGGCGCTGCAGGCGATGTCGTGCTGTTAGTAAAGGCACTCGAGTCTGTCTTCTGCTGGCATAGCCCAGTACAGCCAATGTTCGCAGCACTGTCCTAACGGACACGTCCGTCGTACGTCCCACATTGATTCCTGCTGTTATTTCACGCAGTGTTGCTTGTCTGTTAACACTGACCATTCTGCGCACACGTCGTTGGTCTCTGTCATTAAGTGCTGGCAGTCAGCCACTGCGTTGTCCAGGATGGGAGGTTATGTCTGAAATTAGGTATTCTCGGCACACTCTTGACACTGTGGATCTCAGAATGTTGAATTCCCTAACCATTTCCGAAATGGAATGTCCCATGCGTCTAGCTCCAACTACAATTCCGCGTTCAAAGGCTGTTAATTCCTGTCGTGCGACCATAATCACGCCAGAAACCTTTTTACATGAATCACTTGACTACAGATGAAAGCCCAACCAATGCACTGACCATTTATACATTTTGTATGCGATACTACCACCATCTGTATATTTGCATATTGCTATCCCATGACTTTTGTCACATCTGTATAGAGCTAGATAAACCAAAATATTTCAAAATACTGACAAAATAAATAATTTTGCAAAGTCAGAAGGATCAAAAGTTTACTATGGACATCAAAATATGATCCTGATAAATGTACATCATTTAAAGTGAGTATTGTAAAAAGTGGAAAAGAGAAAATAAGTAATATTAAGTACTTTTGTACAGACAATAAATGCTCATCAAAGGACAAGACAACAAATATAAACATCCCAAGCAAGATTTCATTAATTTAAAAATAAAACACAAATGTTTCAGTACATTTATTATAAATCATGTACCTAAGATTTTCCAAAAATTGTATTCACACCAGCGAAGGTAAAACAATTTTTCAATAAAATATTTCCTGGATAAAAATAAAACTGCACTGTAATCAGTTCTGCAGAAGGCGTACATTTTCCTGTGAAATGGATTTTCAACATTGTAAAAGGTTATTCTTTGTAATTAAATACACCAGAATTGTCTTTTTCTACTAACAAAATTAATTTAATTGAAAAAAAAATATATTTTCAGTATTACAGGTTTACACAACAAACAGTGCATACTCTATAATCTAATTGCTAGCTGGCAGTCGCAATGCGTACCTTTCATGTTCAAGCCTGAAATGTCAGCATGTACCTCTCCTTGCACATTTCCCCCTTTCTTTTCTGCACAGCAAAACACCTCAATTGTCCTTCACTCTGCCTGATAACTGTGAGAGGATATGCCTCATTGGGGCTGAAACTACTTGGCTTAGGATTTCTGCACTTACTAGGAAAAATCCTTAAATATTGATGAGAATCATGGCCCAACCAAACTGGAAACATACTGAATTATTAATCAACTAGATAGAAGAAGTACTCTGTCAAAGATTATTCAAGTATTTATGATCAATCTGTGAAGTAGGTCACACATACTAAATTAAGCCAACGATCAGGGAAATTTCTATTAAATTCTTCAGTAGATAGAGTCATGTTTTATTCTACATCAACTACTTCAGGGATAAATATTAAAATACAGCATTCTAGTATTACTGAGACTGTTTAAAGTTATAAAGAAAATAAACTTTCAGCAAAATTAATTTGGTGCAGGAAGCAAGACATAATATGAACTTTCAATTTTAAGGGATGAAGAATAATATCAGATTGACAACTTCAGATTTTTTTAAATGATTTTATTTATAGTTATTGTAAAAATAAAGTCAGCACTTGTGGATAACTCATAGACAAATGTCTAATCAAAAGTTTGTGGATATTTAGTCCAAAGTCAGTTTTCAGTGAATAACAAGAGAATTGTGTTATCTGTAGCTGAAGCCAAAGTGTGAACTTACTGCAGCACCCAGCCAGCTACGTAACACCTCTCATATAACGATGGCGAAAATCAAATCATGCACAAAACACAATGATAAATTTTAAACCCATTCAGCAGATCTACCTATGCAGTTTAGGCTATGTACTTTTTTATTAATAGTTACATTTCTTTGCTACATATCATTTAGGGGATCAGTTTCAAATTTTCTTTGAAATATGATTACCACCAAGGTAAACCGGGTTCAATCCCCGGCCAGGCCACTCTCAGATTTTTGCAAGTGGGAATTGTGCCTTACGATGCCACTGGTCGGCGGGTTTTCTCGGGGATCTCCCGTTTCCCCCGCCCTTGCATTCTGGCGCTGCTCCATTCTCACCTCANCGGCGGGTTTTCTCGGGGATCTCCCGTTTCCCCCGCCCTTGCATTCTGGCGCTGCTCCATTCTCACCTCATTTCACCCTAATCAGCTCTCAAGACCTTACCGTTAAGAGCCACCCCAAATCACTCAACTCAAATCAAATATAATTAATTTTTAACACCATTCATTTCATTCTTTACTATTCCAATTTTTTGTTCTAAATTTCTAAATTCTTTAACAAGAGAAGAAAAAACGGAAGTAAAATACTCCATATTGTTTCCCAATTACTAATTAATTAATCAAACTGCAGAATATCCACATATCAACCAACATGAAGACTAGTAAAAGCAGAAATATCCTGAGTTCATCTTACAATCTTTGTGGTGATTGACCTCTCTTAGCTGTAGGCCTACAGTAAAGATAAGTATGTGTAGAATAACAACCATTGTGTGATGGGCATACGAATATGAAGGTACGACTAGACAACAGTCACTTGCAGTGAGTGGTTGCCGATGACTTGGCCGACACCAAAGACTGAAGAGTTGCTGTGTCAAAAGATACGTGGTCAGCACAGGCAATGTGACTTTAAAAGCAATGTAAACACATCCAAGATAGTTTACCAGCCTCTATAATTTCCAGNGGTCAGCACAGGCAATGTGACTTTAAAAGCAATGTAAACACATCCAAGATAGTTTACCAGCCTCTATAATTTCCAGTGTTCACTTCACTGCCACCCTGAAAACACTACCACAGACCGGTCATATAAGCATGGTGGGCTTGACGGGCCAGTATCACTTGTCTCACCGCACTTTGGTTGGTAGTCTGGTGCTTGAGTCAGTCGCATCTTGGCACTGGCCAATTGTTCAGTAGAACGTTAGTTGTGCCATACCACATCTATTGTTCAGTGCTTATAACAGTCAGGTTGCTGTTCCGAGCACTACAATCGCCCAATGTTCAATGCTCAATCAGTTGTTTCATAAGGCACTACAACTGTCGAGTGTTCTAGTGGTAGTGGGTAACGCGGCACTCCCTCTCACATGAAGTCACAGAGCTGACTGGTAGTGGAAGACGTGCTCCAGGCTATGTGGACGAGGAAAAGTATATCATGGATAAGGTGAACAGAAATGTATCCCAAATAAGGCCTTAGTCTCACCAAACTATAGTTCTGAGTTCTTCTTTCATCTTTTTCCTCCTGTACTCAATAGTGTTGTTACGAATGTTGGATTTCCCACATTCGNAGTTCTGAGTTCTTCTTTCATCTTTTTCCTCCTGTACTCAATAGTGTTGTTACGAATGTTGGATTTCCCACATTCGCAAATGCAAATGTGAATATTCATCTCCAATATTCGCGAATGTAAATGTGAATATTGGCTTTTTCAATATGGCACCCAAAGCATGCGCCCACGAACTCACATTTTGACAGCGCGTTTAGGACCAGCCATGTTTAAACAGAAAGTAGCAGATACTGCACGAAGTAAACAAACCGTGATTGCTCGCTCATTAAATGAAGTTTAGCTGCTAATAGTTTTTTCGTAAAGATTTGTTTTGAGGTTACTTACATTTATTTGTTGAATTTCTATAGAAACCATTGTTAAATTGTTATAAAGTGATTAGTGATATTTCAACATGGGTAAGTCGTATGTTAGCAAAGTTTGGACTTATTTTACAATATGTGATGCTGAAAATGTGAATTGCAAAATATGTAACAAACAATACTCATGCAAAGGAAGATCAACTAGTGCTATGAGAAATCACCTGGAAGGTATGCATAAAAATGAGTATAATAAATTTAAAAAACGGAAAAATTAAAAGCGGAGTGCTTCTACAACAAATGCTTAGGCGTCCTCTTCGCGACAATGTANCTACAAGAAAGACTCAATCAACCAAAGCTTAAGATTATACAAGAGTGTTTTACAAGATGGAATAGCAACTTTTATATGTTGGAGCACATTTTGAAAAACAAAGATTCGTTGTCTCTTTACGCTTCCACAAATAACAAAATTTCACAACTAACTTCCCAAGAGTGGATAATTGTGGACAAACTAATTACTTTGCTCAGGCCTTTTGAAGAAATTACAAAAGAACTAAGTGCAGCCAATATTTACATTATTGGCCACCTTGGAAAAGGTAATTGATGAATTTGATGTGACTGACGAATGCATCGGAAACACGATTCTTGTTCTAAAACAAGAATTAAGTCACAGATTTTCTCATTAGGAAAATGACGTATTGTTCGCTACGGCTACTTTCTTTGACCCGAGATACGAAGTGAAATTTTTCAAAAAATCTTCAACCAAAGATCAAGTTGCGAAAACTATTTTAGAATCCATTGGAAACGATGAATCAAGCCTATCTTCTTATTCAAATCCTAAGCGTACCAGAATGACTAATCATGGGATTGAAACCTCTGGATCCAGTACCTGTCTATCAGGGAAAACTACATCTTTAAGAGACACCATGAAATTGCTGTTGGATTCCAGTGAAAGTGAAGGAGAAAATGAAAATCCAAACTCTATAGAAGTTTTGATTAAAAAAAACCATCAATGAATATTTAGTAGATAAAAGTGTGGAAAATTATGTAGACCCACTTACATGGTGGAAGGTGAATAATAGGAAGTACGGTATTCATTCTCCTATAACCTGGTAATATTTAGTAACACCAGCCACCAGTGTACCTAGCGAAAGAGATTTTAGTGGGGCAGGTCTACTTTACACACCCCACCGAAATAGGCTGCAAGGAGAAAAGGCATCAAAACTTTTATTTTTGAAGTTTAATATTCCTCTACTACAATTTAATTACTAAGTGTTTTATGAAACTTACATAACTTACTTAAGTATACTTGGTAATTAAATTGTAACTTAATTACTATAATATTTTTTATAGTTTATCTATTATTACTTTGAATTCAAGATGAAATGTTAAATGGTCGTGTTAAAAATAATATAACTAGAACCAAAGTTAAAATTAACATATTAATTTGAAGAAGATTATTTTTTGTTTTAATTAAAAAGAAGAAATGTTTTCATTTCCTTTCTCAAAAAAGATATTGTTAACAGCATTTATAAGTAGTAGATTTAATGTACAATATGATTGGATACAGAAATCTCTAATAGATTTAATATTATTTAGATACCTATCAAGTTGCATTTGTGTTCTCACAAAAAATCTCATTTAAAGTGGATTATTNTAGATTTAATATTATTTAGATACCTATCAAGTTGCATTTGTGTTCTCACAAAAAATCTCATTTAAAGTGGATTATTGTAATTAAAAATGTGGTAACACATTTAGCTTCATTGTTTTGTGTTTAAGAAGTTCAAAATTTATTTTTGTTTTCATACAATTGATATTTTAGTTTGCAAGTTTAGGTAAATACCTACCTAAATTTGATTTTTGCTCAGGTAAATAAGAATAAAAAATTATTAAAAGCATCTGTATGTACCTAATGAGTAACATTAAAACTGTTCCCCAATTAAAACTTTTTTATTTAAAATATAAATACCTAAATAAAATATTATAAATCTTAGCAGTTGCATTGTTATTCCATAAATATTTTCATTTTTCATTGCGAAATACATTCGCTACATATTCGCACAATTTCTAGCGAATGCGAATATTCGTAACAACACCAGTACTCAATATGCTTTTCACGACCAACCACCACCACCAGTCACTTGTGAAATGCAACTGGTACGACATCTACGGTAACTACAGACACCAGTGATCTTGCTAACAGATGAGAGGACCAGCACCAGCCCAGTCTACGATCACCAGCNATAAAATATTATAAATCTTAGCAGTTGCATTGTTATTCCATAAATATTTTCATTTTTCATTGCGAAATACATTCGCCACATATTCGCACAATTTCTAGCGAATGCGAATATTCGTAACAACACCAGTACTCAATATGCTTTTCACGACCAACCACCACCACCAGTCACTTGTGAAACGCAACTGGTACGACATATACGGTAACTACAGACACCAGTGATCTTGCTAACAGATGAGAGGACCAGCACCAGCCCAGTCTACGATCACCAGCGAAGGCTTAGGCACCTACGAGAACAGCAGCAGCATGTACAGGCCAGGCAGCAGTTATATACTCGCACACAAGCCAGTACTTCTCGTAAATAACATCCTATTTGTTTTCGAAATGCCTGTGTGACCTGCTTGCAAACACCTAACATGGCCCCCTCCTCAAGGCGAATGGCACTATTAGACAAATTTCTCATTCTAACTGGAAAACTGTCAGAATTAGAAAAGACCAAAGTCCTTGCTAGGACGACTTTACCTGGCAGGATGCCAATACTCTCTGCTGGTTCAATTAGACCCGAACGTCTGACAAACTTTCCTTGACACCTGCCTGAAATTATAATTTCACTATAAGCGGGCAGCACAGTGGTTTGACCACATACTACTGGGCAGCTAACTGGAGAGGACAAATCGTTGTGGACCCCACCAACTCTGTACTGCCTACCTGTACCACACCAAGTCGAGTATTGATACAGCACCCCAGCCTACGTAGTACATCAAGCCCCAACAGACATTCATCCTCTATTTCGGCAATGTAAACATTGTGCTCTATGCTAAGGTCACAAAGCTTCAAGATCACTTTTTTCTTACAGATAACTGGTGCTGTCTCACCTGTTACTGTAGTCGAATAGCATTTTTCTATGCTATTGCTGGGTGATCGCTGGGGGGAAGGCCCTAGGATTTCTGGTCTTAGTACTGTTATGGTCGCCCCAGTGCCGACGACAATCTGGCAAGGAACTTCATTCAGGCTCCCCTCCACCAGTATTGCATTCCAATCCTGTTTCACGGGCCACCCTTCCAGAGATAGTTGAGACAGCCACACGACGTCTTGCCATAGCTCCCCTGGTCACTGGGTGTGGCTTCGCAGTTGGGCATGGCAAACATACGGCAGGTATCGGTCNCAAGATCACTTTTTTCTTACAGATAACTGGTGCTGTCTCACCTGTTACTGTAGTCGAATAGCATTTTTCTATGCTATCGCTGGGTGATCGCTGGGGGGAAGGCCCTAGGATTTCTGGTCTTAGTACTGTTATGGTCGCCCCAGTGCCGACGACAATCTGGCAAGGAACTTCATTCAGGCTCCCCTCCACCAGTATTGCATTCCAATCCTGTTTCACGGGGCACCCTTCCAGATATAGTTGAGACAGCCACACGACGTCTTGCCATAGCTCCCCTGGTCACTGGGTGTGGCTTCGCAGTTGGGCATGGCAAACATACGGCAGGTATCGGTTGCCGAAACGTAGCTCCAAGGAAGACATCAGTGTGGGGTACTCCAGTCAATGTCACTCTGGCATTGATTGTAGTATGCTCAATGCAGAGCCTCTCAGTACAGCCGCAAGGTAGTGAGCCCGCTGCTTGGTTGACCAGTCATTCAGGGTTGCGACTATTTCAAACTGGTGTTGGTACTCTCGCCATGAAGTCTGACCATCGTAAGGGGTGGGTTTAATTGAGATCCCCTTCCCTACTCCTGGCTGTGCGACACCAATGTTGCAGAGCTGCTGACTGCCCTTCGAGGTTGCTGTGTTGGCTACTGCTTGTACTGCTTCCTCACTTTTCTCAGCTGTTGATGTGGTGGTAGGTGAACTCCACTGCTGAAGAAATTCCTGCCATTCCTTCTTCATCGCACTTATTTCCTGTTTCACTTCATTCTCGACACTGTCCATTCTTTCATTCACTCTGTCAATTTTTGTGTTCACTAATCCACTAATGCATTTTATTTTCCTGTCTATATTCTGATTAACAAATTCAATTTTCCTGTCTACATTCTCATTTATAGAATTTACAGTTTCAATTACAGAACTAATTTGGATATTTAGTTTCATTCACACTACTAATTTGGGTATTTACAGTGTCATTTACACTCCCTTTCACACTACTAATTTTGTTATCAAGGCTATTCTCACTTGCACTCACAAGGCTACCTAATCTCTCAATTAATGCTAGTAGTGCTTCTAGTTCTGCAGACATTTTTCTAGTTAACATTAGCAGAGATGACTGTACAAAACAGTCTTAATTTTGGGGCCTACAACTATTACAATTAATTGATTTATTTGAATATCACTAATTACTTGCCTATGGCCTAACTTTATTTACAACTGATAAATTAATAATTGCCTCCATCCCGCTTCTGACATCAATGCTACATGGACGGGTGAGGGGCGTATCGGAGTTTGTGAGGGATGGCGGTCTCAATAAAAATAAAAGAACTAAACTTGATTTCTAATTTATTCACACAGCTATTAATTACAGCATAAAAATATCTGTATCCAATATTACTCTCTTTATTTAACAGTGAGTGCAATATTTAAGGTCTATTTCAACTCTAATTAACGTCCTCCTCACCGTCTCTGTTTGGTTAGAGTCAATTAACTCACACTCATTATTAACATGTGTTCAGTCTATCTGTTGCCACCATTTGTAATGTCTTGTACACACGCATCTAGTCCAATAGTCCAGCCTACCAGCCGCACTCTTCACTGCTTGATATTCGCAGCCGCAGATTTCCCTTCCGCTGGTCACTTCTCTTGCTGCTCGTCTATCGCTCGGAACTCAGTCACTCATCAACTCCTCGGCTTGAAGGCCTGTCACAATTTTATATAGTTCGCCCGGACCATCTGGAAGGTTTAACGCACCCAGAGTCATGCTGAGAGAACGAGGTCAGTAATGCAGAGCATTCTTCAGATAAACGCAGAAATCAATANCAACGCACCCAGAGTCATGCTGAGAGAACGAGGTCAGTAATGCAGAGCATTCTTCAGATAAACGCAGAAATCAATACAACCAGGGTCACCAGTGTGCACCGCAAAAGGGATTATCGTGTCTGATTGCTTTTTGTAACAGATACGCAGTTTGCTTGCCTGCCATTCAAAACGTTCCATTGACATCATCCCCTAATCAACACTACTCTGTCCTTCTCTTCCATCCACTCGCGTGGGGTGGGCCAAGGTCAGCAGCGCAGATCAGCAACACGTAACAGTATGGGGATTTTTGATATACATTGTTTCAGTTAGTTCCATCCCATGGAAGATTAATGCTTATATTATTTTTCAGTGAAAGTTTGTACTTATTTGCAATTTTTATCCATGATTTCAGACTTGAGGAATTTGCTAAAAGCCTTGATTTTAGGACTCTCTTTTCGGCCATGCAATGGGGCAGTTCATTCTAATTTAGGTTCAGCCATCAAGTTTAATTTTTTTGGTAGTATGACTGCTTGACGTAAGGATAGGGTCGTCTGGAGAGGGGCGAAAAGTGTTTAACTGTGTGGGACAAATTTAAGAAGAGGCACATAAACACAAGATATTAATCTTTTAGTGCTTTCGTCGCCGGCGCCTATAGCGTCCAGGGATGATGCCTTCCATCGTACGTGTGCTGGACATGTCTCAAAAATTTGTTTTACTAAATGCAAGTTTCTGTGAAAATTTAAGATGCTGAATTTAAAATTTTATATAGAAGGGGATATTATTTTTCCATGTCTTATTGACCACCTATTTTTGGACATTTTACCAGAGGAAGTAATTAAGAAGTTTTTGCACTACCGACTCAACTAATTACATTATAAGAGTTGTAATGAACAAATTTATTCTTAATGTTTCTATATCGTCATGTTGCATAATGAGTTTTATCACATTTGTAGTAAATTTAAATTTTATTTTTATCATGGTAAATTAACACAAGTGAATAGCATCATTTTTTTTTTNATCACATTTGTAGTAAATTTAAATTTTATTTTTATCATGGTAAATTAACACAAGTGAATAGCATCATTTTTTTTTTTGCAGTATTAAATCCTAACTTATAACGTCTGAATATTTTTCTATTGTTCTATTGCATCTATCCACANTTTTTTTTTTTGCAGTATTAAATCCTAACTTATAACGTCTGAATATTTTTCTATTGTTCTATTGCATCTATCCACAAAATAAATTTTGCACTTGTGAAAATAATTTTCTTATGTTTTGTTGTTTTAGTGTGTAGAATTTGTCTTCAGTGTTTTATGTCGATGACATGTCATTTTATTCAATTGAAGTGTTGTGTCTTTCTGTTTTACTATTCGTGTCTGCTTATTTAATTATTATTTTCAATAAGAAAGAAATATATTTTGATGCGTGATGGATACAGGGGATAGGCATTACACTGTTTTCACACCCTGCTATAGTTGTCCTGGGCAGCCAGCCAGGGCAGGCAGGTGAAAATGAAACTTCCGGGGAAAAACCGAATTTGAGAGAAACAGGGTAAGTCCCTAGAATTAGCTGATATAAGCCTTCTACGAAAGAAGCAAGGGAACCCCCGCCGAGATTAGTGCCGACCCAGCTGCCAGGAATCCCCGGAAGAAGACTGCTGCACCCCCCCCCCTTTCCACCCTAGTTTGAGTGCCCAAGCAGCTGACAAGACACGAAATCCTACACAAAAAACGTGCAAGGTACACCGGGGATTTCCCGATTTTTCTCTCGAGAATCTGCTGACAGCAAACTTGAATATAGCGGGAGACGGGTTAAATTCAGGAGCAACCAAGGAGTGGTGGTCAGACAGTCGTTCGAGGTCAGTCGTTCGAGAGCAGTGGTATTCAGTTGTTGACGAGGAGTTGTTCTGCAGCCGTGATGCGAGGCGAAGAAGGNCCGGAGTTCGGGACCGGCCCCAGGCAGTCAGTGATAATCAGTTGTTCACAGTCAATTGTTCGGGAGAAATTATCGCCAGCCGAGACGGGAGTTGTTCGGCGGTACAGCCGCGAGACGAGATAGATGCAGCCGAAACAGTAGGCGAATCAGACACAGGAGTAATCAGTTGTGTGACGAGAACAGTGCCGAGAATATGAGTAAATTCCCGGAGACTAGTGGCAGCCCCAGTCCGAGAGACGCCATTCCCCGAGAAGACGTAGTCGTGTGCCGTATGGCGACGAGAAGAGCAATCAGTGGGTCAATAGTGAGTGACGTCACCAAGGAGAGAACCCAGGAACAGCTGAAACTTCATGTGTAAATTCCGAAGACAAACCCAGTAAAAGTGCAGAGAACTTATGAGTTCATTTCCGAAAACGTAGTGGCGGTTTCCGTGGTGGGAAAGTCAGAAACGCGACTCGGAAGCAGGACGAGGAGACGCGCTCTCCAGCAAGGAATGCCAGCCGAGGTCGCAGGGAAAGTATAAGTCACAGGAAACCAATCCCGGACTTCCGAGAGAGTCACTCAAAGCCGCAGCAAGAAGCCAAATTAGTACAGCACGCCAACGAGAGCCAGTCCGAGGGCCTGAACCAGGGCCACCCAACTCACCATGCCTCAGCTACCAACGAAGACAACTCACCAAAAAACGCAGGCACAGATAAGTAGAGAAATGTCTCCCTTCAACAACCTTCCCCGACGCATAGTATTCAGCCCACCAGCCCTAAAGGCTTACGACTTGCAGGGGGGCTCAGTCTTGCCAGTGTGTGTAAATAACTATGTGACCTTCAGACAAATAAATTACTGGTGTGTTAAATAACGGAGAATACGAGTATTTGTTTACCCCTAACGCAACAACCACAGGTGCCCTTAGTCTGCACCAAAATAATTTAACTGTATAAACTACTAGCCACCACCCTGTATAACTCAGGTGGCCTAGTAGCAACAATTTTTATACCCCTATAGAAATATTTGGCGCCCAACGTAAACCGATGAGCCAGAATTGTTGTAACCGGCTGATGCGTGATAATCCCATTGGAGCTATCCAAATATTGNCCAACGTAAACCGATGAGCCAGAATTGTTGTAACCGGCTGATGCGTGATAATCCCATTGGAGCTATCCAAATATTGACCTGTTGTAAAACTGCATTCTGGATGGCGGATGGAGGTATTGTGGAGTCTAAGGCCATAGCCACTGTTAAAATTAAAATTTTGTCCTTTTCGTTGAAAGTTAAATTTAGAATTTTGGATACATTGTCCTATTCAGTAATTTTGGGGGTAGATTTTTTGGCCAAGAGACAGTGTTGTGTAGATGTACATAATAAATGTTTTGAGATTCAAGTTTTCTCCAGAGGCTACTGTTGTTTTAGTCACTAAGCCAATTTACATCAGGAAAATTAATATTGTCCAAAAGGAGGAAGCGCAGTCGTGGGTAATACAGAGTATACAGGAAGAATTTTCAGATGTTATTACTAATAAATTGGGGCATTGCAGTCAATACCCTATAGTCTTAAAATTAATAATAATGAACCTGTTACTTCCTTGCAGTACCAGGTACCTCCTCCCAACGTTCAGGCCTTTTCACAGCTTATCCATGTTTTAAAAGAACAAGGTGTAGTGGAAGACTCAGTTAGTATGTATGTGAGCCATTCCTTTTTGCTCCCTAAGAAAAATCCTGGACGATAACTCTTAATATGTGATTACCGGAAAGTGATCCAATTCCAGTAATAGATACAGTGTTTCACGTTTTAGGTAAATTTATGTATGTTATTGTTTTTACGTACATTGATGATGTGTGCATTTATAGCAATACCTTTGAAAGATCACATCAGCCACATTAAACAAGTGCTTCAAGTTTTGAGGGAAGCTGGGATAAATATTAATCCAGATAAGATCAGTTAGACCAAAAAACATGTCAAATATTTAGATTTCATAATTTCACACGGAACGTCGCACACCAATCCAGAGAAAATTAAGNGACCGAAAAACATGTCAAATATTTAGATTTCATAATTTCACACGGAACGTCGCACACCAATCCAGAGAAAATTAAGATGGTTGTAAATTTTCAGATACCCAAAAATATTAAGGGGGTACGACGATTTCAGGATATGGTCTCTTTTTACGGTAAATTCATTCCAGATTTTTCCAGGATTTCTGAACCATTAAATATGTTGAAACGTAAAAACCTAGAGTTCGAGTGAGGAACTGAACAACAGACTACCTTCCAGATTCTTAAAGAAAAAAATTACTGATTTTCCTGTACTGCACTTGCCCGATTTTAGCAAGAATTTTTTTACATTGTGGTGCTAGTTCACTCATGATTAGGGTTGTCAGAAGCAAAATGGGTCCTTGGTTCTGGTAACTTTTGCCAGCAAACTTTTAACCGCTGNACTCATGATTAGGGTTGTCAGAAGCAAAATGGGTCCTTGGTTCTGGTAACTTTTGCCAGCAAACTTTTAACCGCTGCTGAACAAGGTTTTTGAGAATGAGTGTTTGGCCTGTATTTTGGGAATGGAACATTTTTCTGATTATTTAGAACACGCCTCTTTCGAGCTGTATACAGACATTAATAATAAGGCTATAAGTTGGCTTTTGTCTTCTAAAAAACCTGCAGGAGGGTTAGCCAGATGGCTTATATGTTTGGCACAAGTATGAAATTCATAGCGTCAAGGGTAATGAGAATGTCGCGGCAAATGCGTTGTCACGTATGTTTTGTGATGAGGAATTTGATGTGGTGCAGACGGAATCAGCATGTACTGCAGTAGAAACTGGGTCTGAGAATGGTATACAGAATAAAGAACAGGGAAAGGTAATGGAAAGCGAAATTTCCCTNCTGCAGTAGAAACTGGGTCTGAGAATGGTATACAGAATAAAGAACAGGGAAAGGTAATGGAAAGCGAAATTTCCCTAAAATATTTGTTAATGTTAGAGAACAGCAGGTGAATAATCGGGAATGTTGAGACCTGATGGCAAAAACTCAAAATGGGGTTTCTGGGTATGCCATATATAAAGGGTATTTATGTAAATGGTCCAGGAAAGGTAAATTTCAAATATTTGTTCCCTTGGAGTTGCGGCCCATGATTTTTTCGTACTACCACAAATCCTTTTTTGGTGGACATGTGGGGAGAGACAAGACCATTGCTCAAATTTATGATGTGTTTACGTGGCCTGGTTTTCGTAAAGAAGTTGAAAAATGGGTAAGAAGTTGTCCGACTAGTCAGCATGCAAAAACATAAAAATCAACCATTAGAAGGAAAATATTCTAGTACAGTAGGTACCTATCCTTGGGAAAGTGTATTTTGATATGATGGGTCTCCTGCCCGGCAATTCCTCTGGTTACATGTATGTTTTGGTTACAATAGATAGTTTTAGTAAAAATTTTTTTCTTTCCTCTCCATACTATAAAATCTGTAGAAATTTACGAGGTAATTTTGCAAAATTTATTCTCTTTGTTTGGATCTCCTCTAGTAGCTATTACTGACAATGTCAGTTATTTCCTAATGTTCTCCTGGGGTGTTAAGATGGTTCAGACCTCGCCATATTGCCCACAAGCTAATCTGGTGGAATGTTTTAACCACAACATAAATATTGCCCTGAGAAATTTTCAGATGGATACCCAGAGACACTGGAAAGAAATTCTCTACAGCATTATGCTATGTTTTTTGTTGTTAGTCACGCCACCAAGCATACTCCCGCTGAAATTTTCTTGGGAAGGAGGTTATTGCCTCCATTGCTGGGAGACTGAGAAAAATAATGATATAGTCAAGGTTTAGGAAGACTTAACCAAGAATCTTGCTGAGTATCGCAAAAGAATGGAAGATTGTATTAACAGCCAACTTAAGGATGCGAGTTTAANTTAACCAAGAATCTTGCTGAGTATCGCAAAAGAATGGAAGATTGTATTAACAGCCAACTTAAGGATGCGAGTTTAAACGCGGGAGACTTAGTCTTGGTAAAAGTACATTTTGTGAGTTCAAAAAGTGGACTATTTCAGTGCTAAGCTAGCACTTCAGTGGAGAGGTCAGTTTAAGATCTGTCATTTCCTCACGCCTGTGACATTGTTAGTAGAAGATCAACAATCTCCCAACAGACAGTTTAAAGTCTATGTTAGTCATGTTAAGAAGTATTGTGGAGTGGAAAATATAATGATAGTGGTTCCACAGAGCTAGATATATATATATATNTTAGTCATGTTAAGAAGTATTGTGGAGTGGAAAATATAATGATAGTGGTTCCACAGAGCTAGATATATATATATATATATATTTTTGTGTTTTTATCTTTTTTTATGTTTTTATGTAAGATATCATAGCTTGGTCTACAGGATGTGTTATACCTCATGANTTTGTGTTTTTATCTTTTTTTATGTTTTTATGTAAGATATCATAGCTTGGTCTACAGTATGTGTTATACCTCATGATATCTTATAGTGTAATAATCTCTTAGATAGTTTTTAACTGTGTGTCCCATGTGTAATTTTTTAATTATGTTTAAGATGTATGGAGGGTTAAATTACTCAATGCATAAAATTTAATAATTTAATAGTTTTGTGAAAAGAAATTTGGGAGATAACTCCCTGAGTGTGTGTATGTTTGCATAGGGTGTTTTGGGTTGATTTCGTTCCTGCCATCCTCTCTTTTGTGGTGTTGAGGCCTTGATCTTGAAGGATGGACCTTGGAAGATATATTTTTGATCTGCTGTGCTGGAGTGTTCCTGCCTGGAGGCTGGGTTCTGCAGTGAGGGATGGCCACCCTTTTCTGTGGGACTTCTTCGCCTGCAGTAACGGGTCACTGGTGTTCCTTCCGAAGGGGAGGATGTAACGGAGTTATACTGCCTCATGTCGATCATGGGTACTTAGATTTTCAAAGACGTTGCCCGTTGACTGCAGCCTGAGGAAGTGTTAGATTCCGCGACACGGGTGCTTGGTGGTTTCGATGAAGTTCGGAGCTATTCTGAGTATGCTGCGTTCCCTTCCACCTGGCGGCAGCTGGAGCGACAGACTTGTGACGTAGTGCCACCTTTGAATTTGATTGGACGAAGTTCGGTTTCCGTTTTGAGGATGTTCTCCACAGTTTTGGGGTGGATGGCGGTTGCGAAATTTTCGCTATAAGTATCCTGGCAAACTAAGCAATGGCGGACACTCGGGGGGAGGTCACAGTCACACCTAGGGGTATTGGGTCTCACTTTGAGACATGTAAATTTGGGAATGTAGGATTTATTGGGAGAAATTGTGCCAGTTAAGTAATTGTACATATTTATGTAACAATTTATTTCTTTTTTAACAGCAGATTTTTTTTTGTTAACCCTTAATTTTGTATATGTTTGAATTATTTTGAGGAATTATAATACGTAAATGTTTTAATTTAATATTTGCATAAATTTTGTAAAGTTAATTATTTGAAAACTGTTTGTATTTTTCTCGGGGCAGAGGAAAAAAAAAAGTGCCCGGAAACTAAATTTAAAAAGGGAAATTTAAGTTTTCCACTTTCTGCAGTCACCCTCTTAAACTAACTATCATGTGCAGCTCTGATTAAATTTTTCCATTATTTTTATTTGCCTCGGATTTATGTGCATCATGGATGATACGGTTGTGGAGTTGGGGGAGAGTTTTATACACGTGATAGTGTGGTCTGGTAGTCACTAAGAACCCTCTGTTACACTATTGAGCTGGATGCGTGGGTGTACGGCATTTCAAATGATGGCCACAGACAGACTGAACATGTGTTAATGATGTATGCGAGTTGATTGACTATAACCAAACAGAGACATTGAGAAGGACTTTAATTAAAGTTGAGATAGATATAAATATTGTGCTTACTGAGAAATAAAATGAGTAAGAGTGGAGATAGATAGAGTAATGCTGTAAATAATAACTGTGTGAATAGATTAAAATATCAAAATTAGTTCTTTTAATTAGTTCCCTCACGAACTCGGATACGCCGCTCAGGCATCTTGTAACACTATCTTTTCTAAACAGATTGCTATATTAAAACCCTATTGTCAATGCTTAAAATTCTGAGGAAACCACACATGCAAAGACTGCTAAGCCGTTACAAAGCTTCCCTACGACCAACAGGATGTGACCTTAGGAAGTTAAGAATTTTTTTACTACGACAGCCCCTTAATTTATGATTTAAGGAGTTTCAAACATGAAATTTTATAACGTGTGCTGTACTAAAGTTGACATAACACTTATTTCATTGTCACAACCAATGAGTGGTAGGATTTGTGTTTGGCTACAGTAGCATGAACCAATCCCAACCTAGACCAGTAACCCAGTTTACCTACGAATCAGTTTCACACAGCAAGTCTGAGCCCATGTGGTAAAATACCAGCCAAAATAGCCTTCATGTACATTGCATACGCAATATTGTGAAAACTGGGTCAGAATGAGTTAAGTTAAATTTATACAGTTTACCAACACAACTGCAAACAAATGGATTATAACTGGCTCATTAGACTAATTGTTTAATTTTCTAAAAAATTTTTTTGCCAACATCTTAAAATTATGTTTGGTTAATAATGTTTTGTTTACATGAAAACACATCCTTTAAAGAATATGACAGAGTTTGTATTATTTCCTGGTTGTTGGGACTTTTACTCCACTTAAACTACATGAGTAAAGGTGATATGTGCTTATTATATTAGTAATGGATTCTATTTTGATGTGCAAATTATCACTATGTTAATATAATATAGCATGTTATGTGATAAATGTAGTAAAAAAGACATTCTGCAAATGTTTAATTTTTGCAATCATAATTTTTGACACAAAAATTCTAGTTTACAATTTATCTCCAGACATTGTTTTTTTTTTTTTATTACTTCCATGTGTTTGACCATATCACACTTCCTACAATGTGTGACAAAAAAACTGCCCCTGTATAAGCTACAGAATGCGCATTCTCGTATGAAGCTAAACATTTCTTCAAAATTGTGGATATAGTTTTACTAAATGCTAGTAAGAAAAAAACAACACAAATATGAAGAAAGCTATTTTTATTGTGAAATAGAGCAATGCATGTCACCTACTTANGTGTAAGCGGCGAAAAGTTACAAGATGGCGCCTAACCTTTGAGGCTGCTATATGATTAAATATACGCTTGTAACTGAAAAGACGGAACTTTACAATATGGCGCCCAACTTTGAGCTATTATAAATAATTCTAGTGTGAAAGTCACCTCAAAAACGCATTATTACAATATATTTTTGATCTGCTGTGCTGGAGTGTTCCTGCCTGGAGGCTGGGTTCTGCAGTGAGGGATGGCCACCCTTTTCTGTGGGACTTCTTCGCCTGCAGTAACGGGTCACTGGTGTTCCTTCCGAAGGGGAGGATGTAACGGAGTTATACTGCCTCATGTCGATCATGGGTACTTAGGTTTTCAAATTGTTGCCCGTTGACTGCAGCCTGAGGAAGTGTTAGATTCCGCGACACGGGTGCTTGGTGGTTTCGATGAAGTTCGAAGCTATTCTGAGTACGCTGCGTTTCCTTCCACCTGGCGGCAGCTGGAGCGACAGACTTGTGACGTAGTGCCACCTTTGAATTTGATTGGACGAAGTTCGGTTTCCGTTTTGAGGATGTTCTCCACAGTTTTGGGGTGGATGGCGGTTGCGAAATTTTCGCTATAAGTATCCTGGCAAACTAAGCAATGGCGGACACTCGGGGGGAGGTCACAGTCACACCTAGGGGTATTGGGTCTCACTTCGAGACATGTAAATTTGGGAATGTAGGATTTATTGGGAGAAATTGTGCCAGTTAAGTAATTGTACATATTTATGTAACAATTTATTTCTTTTTTAACAGCAGATTTTTTTTTGTTACCCCTTAATTTTGTATATGTTTGAATTATTTTGAGAAATTATAATACGTAAATGTTTTAATTTAATATTTGCATAAATTTTGTAAAGTTAATTATTTGAAAACTGTTTGTATTTTTCTCGGGACAGAGGAAAAAAAAAGTGCCCGGAAACTAAATTTAAAAAGGGAAATTTAAGTTTTCCACTTTCTGCAGCCACCCTCTTAAACTAACTATCATGTGCAGCTCTGATTAAATTTTTCCATCATTTTGATTTGCCTCGGATTTATGTGCATCATG
This sequence comes from Clitarchus hookeri, assembly GCA_002778355.1. Lineage (NCBI taxonomy): Eukaryota > Metazoa > Arthropoda > Insecta > Phasmatodea > Phasmatidae > Clitarchus > Clitarchus hookeri. The sequence continues at coordinate 722,976 of NQII01000610.1, read as the reverse complement.
GATGATATGGTTGTGGAGTTGGGGGAGAGTTTTATACACGTGATAGTGTGGTCTGGTAGTCACTAAGAACCCTCTGTTACACTATTGAGCTGGATGCGTGAGTGTACTGCATTTCAAATGATGGCCACAGACAGACTGAACATGTGTTAATGATGTATGCGAGTTGATTGACTATAACCAAACANGCATTTCAAATGATGGCCACAGACAGACTGAACATGTGTTAATGATGTATGCGAGTTGATTGACTATAACCAAACAGAGACATTGAGAAGGACTTTAATTAAAGTTGAGATAGATATAAATATTGTGCTTACTGAGAAATAAAATGAGTAAGAGTGGAGATAGATAGAGTAATGCTGTAAATAATAACTGTGTGAATAGATTAAAATATCAAAATTAGTTCTTTTAATTAGTTCCCTCACGAACTCGGATACGCCGCTCAGGCATCTTGTAACACTATCTTTTCTAAACAGATTGCTATATTAAAACCCTATTGTCAATGCTTAAAATTCTGAGGAAACCACACATGCAAAGACTGCTAAGCCGTTACAAAGCTTCCCTACGACCAACAGGATGTGACCTTAGGAAGTTAAGAATTTTTTTACTACGACAGCCCCTTAATTTATGATTTAAGGAGTTTCAAACATGAAATTTTATAACGTGTNGTTAAGAATTTTTTTACTACGACAGCCCCTTAATTTATGATTTAAGGAGTTTCAAACATGAAATTTTATAACGTGTACTGTACTAAAGTTGACATAACACTTATTTCATTGTCACAACCAATGAGTCGTAGGATTTGTGTTTGGCTACAGTAACATGAACCAATCCCAACCTAGACCAGTAACCCAGTTTACCTACGAATCAGTTTCACACAGAAAGTCTGAGCCCATGTGGTAAAATACCAGCCAAAATAGCCTTCATGTACATTGCATACGCAATATTGTGAAAACTGGGTCAGAATGAGTTAAGTTAAATTTATACAGTTTACCAACACAACTGCAAACAAATGGATTATAACTGGCTCATTAGACTAATTGTTTAATTTTCTAAAATTTTTTTTGCCAACATCTTAAAATTATGTTTGGTTAATAATGTTTTGTTTACGTGAAAACACATCCTTTAAAGAATATGACAGAGTTTGTATTATTTCCTGGTTGTTGGGACTTTTACTCCACTTAAACTACATGAGTAAAGGTGATATGTGTTTATTTTATTAGTAATGGATTCTATTTTGATGTGCAAATTATCACTATGTTAATATAATATAGCATGTTATGTGATAAATGTAGTAAAAAAGACATTCTGCAAATGTTTAATTTTTGCAATCATAATTTTTGACACAAAAATTCTAGTTTACAATTTATCTCCAGACATTGTTTTTTTTTTTTATTACTTCCATGTGTTTGACCATATCACACTTCCTACAATGTGTGACAAAAAAACTGCCCCTGTATAAGCTACAGAATGCGTATTCTCGTATGAAGCTAAACATTTCTTCAACATTGTGGATATAGTTTTACTAAATGCTAGTAAGAAAAAAACAACACAAATATGAAGAAAGCTATTTTTATTGTGAAATAGAGCAATGCATGTCACCTACTTATGACTTGATTGTGTGCATATCTAACATTCTAATCACATAACTATCAGTTGATTGACCAGTGATTGACAGGAGAGCAAAGTGTAAAGAAGATTCAAGTATAATATTTGACACATGCTAATATGTTTATTACTGTGATATTAGTAATGACATGTATTTGGGGTTACCAGATGTCCTCTCTTTGAGGACTTGTAAACTGTCCAGCCGGGCTATACAAAAAAAAAAATAATTGAAATGCCCTCTTTTCTAATACTAAATGTAAGTGAAAAACAGCAAAACTTTATTTTTTGTTTTTTTTATATACGTTGTTAAACATTAAGTAACAGCCCCAAAGAACTTCCTGCAAAAGTGCAAATTGTTTGGAGAATATTACGTAAATATTTTTTCTTTATCAACATTCGTGTATTTTTCCCTACCTGTTTTTTTACATGTTCTAAGTTGAGAAGTGCCTAATCTATTAAATTTCTTTATTATTTGCTAGGAAATATTAGAACAAACAAAATTGTCAAAGAAATACGATCAAAATGTACACGAACCTGAGCTCTGCGAGTGAGATTAACTGTCAATTAAAAAAAATTGTTTCCAGTGCTTATGTACAGCTGTGTTTTGTGTGAATACATCTGTATTATTTTATTTTAAAATATTTTGTAGTGCCTACAAACTAAACAGAATTGAATTTCATATGCAGAGTGAACATGATTATCATTTTATCTGGTTGCAAAAAAAATTGCCATACTCAAAGATTGTATGGAACTGATTTTTTAATACAATTTTAACTGACCTACTACATAATATACTGATTTGGTATATTTATATTCTAAAATTGTGTGTCCGCTTTCTTTGTGTCATTTTCTTGAAAATGTCCTCTTTTTGAGTACCACGTATCTGGTAACTCTACAAGTATTCAAAGTTTATGTAAGGGAATGGGAGTGAGAACTACTAACTATAAACTCTAGAGTTAACTATATTTTATCTAAAAATTTACTGTTCACCAAACTGAATTATTAATTCATTTCTAAGTAAATGAAGAAAAAAGAGAAAAAAAGAAAATAAATAGTACAAAACATAAGACAAAAAGGAAGTATAATAGAAAGNTTGTGTGAATACATCTGTATTATTTTATTTTAAAATATTTTGTAGTGCCTACAAACTAAACAGAATTGAATTTCATATGCAGAGTGAACATGATTATCATTTTATCTGGTTGCAAAAAAAATTGCCATACTCAAAGATTGTATGGAACTGATTTTTTAATACAATTTTAACTGACCTACTACATAATATACTGATTTGGTATATTTATATTCTAAAATTGTGTGTCCGCTTTCTTTGTGTCATTTTCTTGAAAATGTCCTCTTTTTGAGTACCACGTATCTGGTAACTCTACAAGTATTCAAAGTTTATGTAAGGGAATGGGAGTGAGAACTACGAACTATAAACTCTAGAGTTAAATATATTTTATCTAAAAATTTACTGTTCACCAAACTGAATTATTAATTCATTTCTAAGTAAATGAAGAAAAAAGAGAAAAAAAGAAAATAAATAGTACAAAACATAAGACAAAAAGGAAGTATAATAGAAAGGGTGGGTGACAATGAAATCAGATACATAAAGATACGTGTTTAAAAATTATTGTGAACTCTGCCTTCAGAAATATCATACCTATTTTGATTGTATTAATGGAAAAAGTAAACAGTTGGTATTTGTTGCAAGTGAATAGTTGTTTAACAGAAAATATTAAACAATAACGAGGCATGAAAAGAAATTTCTGTTTTTAATGTTGTATGCAGTTAGTATGGCTTATACCAGTTACGGTAGAGCAACTTTATTAAAAAATTATGTTTGTTTATTATAATTTGGAGGAATGTTTACATATTTTTAACGTAGTGTAATTTCAAGCCCTAATTTGCATTCATTCTATCTATAAACAGGGCCTACCTACTGATTTCCAACAGATATGTTTGTGATTATAATTAATTTTAATATTTTGAAGTTGTAAATTTTGACTTTTCACTTTTAATTTGATTGCAATTAAGTTTATTAATGTTTCAGTCCAAGCTGCAATATTTACATTTTGGTCAGTTTTTCGGTTTTATCAGAAGTGTTATATTTCATTTTGCTATGTTTACTGCTTTAGTTTTTCTATTGGCGGAAGCGAGGCTTCTGGCAGGACTGTTAAATTGTGGCAGCCATTGCCATTTTCGCTGACATTTTTATCTGGAAAAATTCTTACCGCCAATTTTAGTTAGGTTGTTTTAATATGTCCCAGGAGTGGATTTAAGGCATGAGGAAGCTGCACCACATTCAAAAAGGTGGCATAATGCTTTGGACATGTTTATTATTGGAGTGTGGATTCCACTACTTGGAGAAAACTCCGCTTGATGCTAGTGCCATGACAACATAATTTCTGTTACTGATGCCACCTATTTTCCAGTCAAGAGGAGCCAATACGCTGCAAATTTTACGTACTTCTGGACTGTTATGAAATTTTATTCATGAATGAAATAATTTTGTGACATTTAAATGGAGGATGGAATTGTTATCCCGTGGTCTATTTCACTTTACTGAACTGAGATTACAGGAAACCAAAATTTTTTTAGGAATTGTATATTTAAGTTGAACATTGATGAAAACTTGGAGAATTGAACTAATTTTCAATATATTTATTTGGAAATAACATTTTAATTTGGAATCAGCATTCTTTTGTTTTTAGTTACATGACAAGTGTAGTCTGTTCTGTGGAATAGTCACTTCTAATGCTATTAGTAGCACTGCTTTTAATTACTTTTAATTTGCTTTTGACTTTTTATAGTGCACTTAAATAACTACTAAACGAGGGTGGCATTTCCAACGTTATCAAACTCAGCTCATTTCTCAACGTCAGTTTCAGCAACTTGGATGGTAGATATTCTGTTTTTTGAGTCAGCACGCAAAACAATTTAAAATATGCACTTTCTTTTCTTTGCAGTTTTTTCTGAAATAAATTTAGCAAAACCCTATGCTACCAGTATTGTCAGCGTGTAGTTTGAGCAAGTCTTGTCACTTGCATTTATTGTTCTTTCTCTTAATGGGCAAAGTTTATGTATGCATACNTATTTAAGTTGAACATTGATGAAAACTTGGAGAATTGAACTAATTTTCAATATATTTATTTGGAAATAACATTTTAATTTGGAATCAGCATTCTTTTGTTTTTAGTTGCATGACAAGTGTAGTCTGTTCTGTGGAATAGTCACTTCTAATGCTATTAGTAGCACTGCTTTTAATTTGCTTTTGACTTTTGATAGTGCACTTAAATAACTACTAAACGAGGGTGGCATTTCCAACGTTATCAAACTCAGCTCATTTCTCAACGTCAGNATAGTGCACTTAAATAACTACTAAACGAGGGTGGCATTTCCAACGTTATCAAACTCAGCTCATTTCTCAACGTCAGTTTCAGCAACTTGGATGGTAGATATTCTGTTTTTTGAGTCAGCACGCAAAACAATTTAAAATATGCACTTTCTTTTCTTTGCAGTTTTTTCTGAAATAAATTTAGCAAAACCCTATGCTACCAGTATTGTCAGCGTGTAGTTTGAGCAAGTCTTGTCACTTGCATTTATTGTTCTTTCTCTTAATGGGCAAAGTTTATGTATGCATACTCCAGGGAGAGTGGAGAGAGATTTGGGGGGCTCTTAACATCGAAGTCTTGAGAGCTGATGAGAGTGAAGTGAGGTGGGTATGAAGCAGCACCAGAATTCAAGGGCAGGGGAAACGGGCNAAGTCTTGAGAGCTGATGAGAGTGAAGTGAGGTGGGTATGAAGCAGCACCAGAATTCAAGGGCAGGGGAAACGGGCAATCCCGAGAAAATACACTGACCAGCGGCATTGCCTGGCACAATGTAACGCTTCAGTAGAATTAGAAGGCCGAAATTCTGTTCTTTTTTATTGATTCGTTCTTCTTCTCCAACGAATTAAACAAAGNCTTCAGTAGAATTAGAAGGCCGAAATTCTGTTCTTTTTTATTGATTCGTTCTTCTTCTCCAACGAATTAAACAAAGATCACTCATTTTACATTATCAAGGATGAAATTAAAAAATTTTGCAGCAATTAAATCTTTAAGCAAACATATTATTAATAATTTTTATGAACATTTTCTTCATTATCACCCACACGCGTCTGTTCTCTGCGGTGGGGCCTATATTTGTTAAAGGAAAAAGCCTTTTGCGTCATCTGTTGTTACTTGCATTCTGATTGGTTGTCGTTTGACCACGCCACACTACTCATCCAATTATCAATGGAGAGACAAGAGACAATCAGGACATTTTCTTAAATTTCACGTGATTTACAAATTTCAATACTTACTACACTCTAAAGACCAATGAATAATAATAACAATAGCCAGACTAGATACCCTGTAAGGACAAAATGAATAGCCATAACCTCTACATTATTTAACTCGTGACATAACCTAAATTACAGTGCACTTCTAGTAAATCATATACTAAATCTTAATTTGAAAATGATCTTAATTAATTGTTACCAAAACCAAGTAATCTGTAACCAAAGACAAATATAATACCTGGAAAACCGCAACGTTACAATGATTCCAACGTGCGAAAATCAGGAGTGCCCCACTGGGTTGCTCCTAGGTGGGAGGCAAGTAGCCTGATCATTAAACCACTATGGCTCCCTCACATTCCAGGCAAATTCTATGTTCCATAAGAGCTACATTTATGTTAACTCGCGCTAAAGTTTCATGAACACAATCCTACATCGCCATAATTCAAATTTTGAATTNAGAGCTACATTTATGTTAACTCGCGCTAAAGTTTCATGAACACAATCCTACATCGCCATAATTCAAATTTTGAATTTTTTTGTGCCCGTTTACTTCTTATCACCTCATAAATACATAAGTCAAATAATCTATTTAAGCTAAGTCAGATAAGGAAAAAACCCCTTTACAGTCTATTACAATTAATAATGTANTCTTTTTGTGCCCGTTTACTTCTTATCACCTTATAAATATATAAGTCAAATAATCTATTTAAGCTAAGTCAGATAAGGAAAAAACCCCTTTACAGTCTATTACAATTAATAATGTAATTCTGTGAATTAAAGTGGTATGATTGGTAATCATCCACTGTAGCTGCTTTTCCGTAAAAAATAAAAACAACCCAGAAAAGTGGTATATTTCCACTCTATTAATTACGCAGAACATGAATATACTGGGGGCATTAACGTCAGACTAATTTTGAAAATTTGTGCCCATCTAACCTAACAGAACCTAACCCCACGATGAGTGAATCACTATTTTACATTTTTAAACTAACCTAGGATTGTTGGGTTTTAAACTAACCTAGGTTTGTAGGGTTTTTAACTAACCTAGGTTTGTAGGGTTTTTAACTAACCTAGGTTTGTAGGGTTTTTAACTAACCTAGGTTTGTAGGGTTTTTAACTAACCTAGGTTTGTAGGGTTTTTAACTAACCTAGGATTTTAGGGTTTTATAGTAACAGTTAAACACACCGGAAGTCTATGAATCAACTCGCCTAGGTAGGCGGCGGGGACAATTCCATTGTCCTCGACCCATTCAACTGCCGTGCATCTTACCTCAATCAACAAAACATTCAAGTAACACCCGCCACGTAGGCGAATATTACGCACAGAAGCACTCGTTCTTGCACCCTCCATTCTTAAATCACAAGCCTTCGCACGGTCGGANACGCACAGAAGCACTCGTTCTTGCACCCTCCATTCTTAAATCACAAGCCTTCGCACGGTCGGATTCGGACGTCACACCTCATGCCCGCAACTACACAATAGCACTGTCTCGCATCTCAAATGCAACTAATGACTTCTCAACTTCAACGTANCACCTCATGCCCGCAACTACACAATAGCACTGTCTCGCATCTCAAATGCAACTAATGACTTCTCAACTTCAACGTAAAATTCCATGACGATGACGTCTACAGATCACAGCCAATAAGGTGACGGCACGATGCGCATTTGTTCACGTTCCTAATGCATTACTTCACCAAAAATCATGGCGTCGACGTAAACAAAGCGGCGGGCTGCTCGTACTTTTAACTATTTTATTTAATACGTTCTACTAATTTTAACATTATATCTTCATGAATATGAACGAGGTAAGCTGAGCAGAACCCATTAATGCTACTTTTGTTGGTCTAGGACGTTTCCTTCAGAAAAGCCGCTACTCTGTATAATTACCTATAAAAATTTTAAGTAAATTTTGTTAAGACTGCTGTGTAAAAGATGTGATTCAACCCATATATGGTTAGGTTTTCTTTGGTATGAGTGGATGGGGGTACGAGTGTACTGCATAATAACACAACGGGTATTAGCTACTACAATTTAGCCCATCTGCTCAAATGTACTTTGCAATACAGACTTTAATAGAGTAACAGTACAGTCATGCAGTTTATTTACAAATGTTTGTTTACATATTGTTTTAGTGAATATTATGTATTTAATTGATTATTTTGGAAGCCCCAGGTAAATTTTGGCTAGAGTGTATTTCAGGATGACCTTTCAGTTAAATTCAATAACATTTTTTTTGTGTTTCAGAGTACATATAGAGGTAGAGTGATTTTGAGCTACTGCACACGAAGCAAGGATTGACGCCACAATGTCGGAGATTGTAGGCAAAACAATGGTTTTGATTATACTTGTAATGTTGACTGTTATGCTATAATTGACATAATTAAAAGGTTCTGGGTGGTTAATGCAATTAATTGGGAGTGTTTAACTCTTTTACTTAGTCTTTTAGTAGACACTATCCTGTATACACAACTGCTTCATTTTGGGTTTAAATATTGCGTTGCCGCTGTTGTGCATCTACTCCGGAGTTCATTTAATTGAAATGTGTATATTTATACAGATATAAAATAATAATCTTAATAATGATTTTTTCCTTTCATTTTTAGTCCTGCAAACAATGGTCACGTCTTGTGCAGTAAATCTTACAGCAAGACATGTGAAAGGCGAGAAGGTTACATTTTACAAGTAATAAAAATTTCTGTAAAATTATTCATGTAGATACTAAAAATTGTTACAATCTTAATGCACAAAATATTTAACTGCTGCGCCAACCAATAGTCTAACCCAAGGAGGTCTAATCTTAAGGTAAACATCTCAAATGAGCAAATAGAATGTGTAATTAGAGATAATACACTTATTTGCACACAATTTGTGCAAATAATAATAATGCTGGAATAATCCTCGCCCATTAGAGCACTGAAAAATCCAAATATTACCACTATCAACATAACATCTAACACTGTAATAATACACAAAATCAATGTTTGGCCTACAACCTTATTTCTTTCCACTTTTAAAAGTTTGCTTCAAGTTTTTCATTCTGTGCAGCATATTGATCCCTCTACTCCTATATTTACTCTATGGGAATTACCATTTTATAATTTTTCACAGTTATTCATTTTATTTGACATACCCAAGCATATTATCTTTGGAGTATATTTGACGTTTTCTTTTCTCTGAGCATTTCTGTTTATAAGCATAGTATAGTACCTATTGCCTAAAGAGGTTTTATTTTTCAGCATTTTTTGACAACAAAGTGTTATAGTTCAAGAAATTTATTTTTGTTAAATTTTGTCAGCAAATTTTATTTAATTTTTTTGGATGACTGCAGATTGTAACGATAGGTAAGATATGGAGAGACATCTCAGTCGAGCAGAAATGTGCGCTGGCAAGCTGAGAATAGAAACAACAAGCACAAGTTTAGCCTTTTGGTGCTAAATATTGGCCGACAAAGTGGCAGGGTCAGGACGCCGCCTACTCCATCTTCCATCCAGATACGTAGGACCATGCAAACTGAGAGCCAGTGCATTTGAAATTGGACTTTAATTTTGAAGTTTGTGTAACATCAGTTTTGAACTAAATATAAAAATAATCGTTGAAGTTTAGAATTTTACAAGGACTCATCTTCCTATTAAACAATCCACAGGTCTGAGAGCTGTTAAAATTTGGTCTTTCATGCCGCTAGCCAAAGTCGTAGGCTTACATTTTTGAGCCTTCAGAATAATTTTCTACGAGCAAGCCTAAACTGTTAGGCTAAAATATTTATTTTCACAAAATCAGTTTCCTTAGTATGCTTGTGAGAGAGGTGATTGGCTACGGTTTAATTAATGGAAAGCTTAAAAACTCTTTCTCAGTTTAATCATTTCTCCGAGAAGCATTTATTTTTAAGGCACAACAGTTTTCACACTGAATTTGAATAAAAGAATTTCAACAGATTTTTATTTCACACGTAATGAAGTTTCACAGTAATAAAATTATTTGCATTATGGCATTTAATGATTTATTGGTGTAGTGTAAAAAAAACATATTTTATTTCAAGAGAGTTCTTTGTGCCAGGGATTTGTGTGAATTTCCTGAAATATTTCACATTTTTTGCAATTGAAGGGTTGTGCTCTGCCTTCGTACGTGTATGTCTGTTGAGTTATTCAGGTACATTAGGAATTTATTTAACTAATGAAAACATTGTATTATTGAGTGTGATAATCTTTTTTCTAAATATTTGACGCACACTTATTACGTTTGGTCAGTCATTTGTCGCGAGCTATTTCATTAATGCTGCTTCGTTCCTTTAGTACGCAGTGGAATTACAGAGACGCTAGGCAACAAACTCACATACATACCATTAGACATTCACTCAGGGCCTGAAAATTAACTTGCATATATATTTTTTATCCCAACTGCTATCTCGCATACTACACCTCTACTACTAAAATTTTACCTACAAAATTAGTATATTTAAAGTGTCCCCACCCCAAAAACACCCACACTCCTGTGGAAAGAACTAGACCTTGCTACTGAATGTGTATATTAGAACAATGTAACAATACACTGAAATGTCGGAGAGAATTGAATCACAAGAATGGCTGAATCTCGGCTTACAGCTCACTAGACAATGAAACTGTATGTTGGTGACTTAGCAAGGCATGAGCCACTGAAAGGGGATTTGTTTCTCACTTCCCTAAAATTAATTGTTTTCACAATAGCCCTTCAATGTTGTGGGCTTAGGCCTGGATATGCTATCACAGCACTTCTTATTAACTTGTTCCCATGTACCACAGTATTACATAAAACCATGTTCTGAGGGGCCAGACATGATTATATACTTGTTGAGGTGTGCATTTTTGCCACGCAATTCGTAAATTGCAATTCTCACAAATCATGAATTGTGTTTCGTCCTGCATGTTTACTCTTGTGTCATCCAAATATGATTTCTATTTAGAGAATATGCTTAACATTCCAATGCTTTTTTTCCCAGATGAAGTGTAAAAATTATTTTCCAGTACTAGGGCCTAAATGCTATGCAGTTTTTAGTGAGTCGACAACAGCCAGTTTTTCTTTTGTTTAGGTTAACACCTTCTGTACTACATATTTTGTAATTAAATTTAAATTTTGTGTAAGTTGATGTACACTTCCGCAAAATTTAATATCATGTACATTTCCACAAACTTTGATAAAAATTCATTAGCCGTAAACCACACAAAAAATTCAAATGAAGTTATTTGCGATAAACAAATCAGAAACAGCAGCAGTTGCATCTGGTACATCACTGACTCAGGAAGAGAGCAGAGAGGTGAAAAAAAAAAAAACCAGTAACATGTGTGATGTCATCGACCAGATGTTGATGTCATCACTTGTTTTTTAACTGTATTATACAGTACACTTAGCCTAGTCCCAAAAAAAACCATTTTTTTTTCCAAAAAATAAAATGAAATAGTAATTATCCAGTTTAGCGGCTTTTCTGAAAAGAAAAGAAAAACCTCAAAAGTGGTATGTTTCCACTCTACTAATTATGCAGAACACGAATATACTAGGGTCATTAACGTATGACTAGTTTCATAATATGTGCCCACCTAACCTAACAGAACCTAACCCCAGATGAGTGAATCACTATTTTACATTTTTAAATTTTAAACTGACCTAGGATTGTAGGGTTTTAAACTAACCTCGGATTTTAGGTTTTTAAACTACCCTAGAAGTTTAGTATAATTAGGATTTTAGGTTTTAAATTAACAGTTAAAGACACCGGAAGTTTATGAATCAACTCACCTAGGTAGGCGGCAGGTACAATTCCATTGTCCTCGACCCATTAAACTGCCGCGCATCTTACCTCAATCGACAAAACACCACGATCAAATAAAACATCCAAGTAAAATTCAGTGACGATGACGCCATCAGACAACAGCCAATAAGGTGACGGCACAATGTGCATTTGTTCACATTACTAATGGATTACTACACCAAAAATCATGGCATCCATGACGTAAACAAAGTGGCGGGTTNTTTAAATTTTAAACTGACCTAGGATTGTAGGGTTTTAAACTAACCTCGGATTTTAGGTTTTTAAACTACCCTAGAATTTTAGTATAATTAGGATTTTAGGTTTTAAATTAACAGTTAAAGACAACGGAAGTTTATGAATCAACTCACCTAGGTAGGCGGCAGGTACAATTCCATTGTCCTTGACCCATTCAACTGCTGCGCATCTTACCTCAATCGACAAAACACCACGATCAAATAAAACATCCAAGTAAAATTCCGTGACGATGACGCCATCAGACGACAGCCAATAAGGTGACGGCACAATATGCATTTGTTCACATTACTAATGGATTACTACACCAAAAATCATGGCATCCATGACGTAAACAAAGTGGCGGGTTGCTCGTACATTTAACTATTTTATTTGATACATTCTATTTATTTTAACATTACGTCCTCCTAAATATGAACAAGGTAAGCTGTGCAGAACCCATTAATGCTGCTGTAATTATGCAGTTTAGGGGCTTTTCTGAACTAAACATCCTAGAACAACAAAAGGAGCATTAATGGGTACTGCATAGCTTACCTTGTTCATATTTAAGAGGGGGTCATGTTAAAATAAGTAGAACATATAAATTTTTTTTAACAAAANCCTTCTGTACTACATATTTTGTAATTAAATTTAAATTTTGTGTAAGTTGATGTACACTTCCGCAAAATTTAATATCCTGTACATTTCCACAAACTTTGATAAAAATTCATTAGCCGTAAACTACACAAAAAATTCAAATGAAGTTATTTGCGATAAACAAATCAGAAACAGCAGCAGTTGCATCTGGTACATCACTGACTCAAGAAGAGAGCAGAGGGGTGGAAAAAAAAAACCCAGTAACATGTGTGATGTCATCGACCAGATGTTGATGTCATCACTTGTTTTTTAACTGTATTATACAGTACACTTAGCCTAGTCCCAAAAAAAACCTTTTTTTCTTTTCAAAAAATAAAATGAAATAGTAATTATCCAGTTTAGCGGCTTTTCTGAAAAGAAAAACCTCAAAAGTGGTATGTTTCCACTCTACTAATTATGCAGAACACGAATATACTAGGGTCATTAACGTATGACTAGTTTCATAATATGTGCCCACCTAACCTAACAGAACCTAACCCCAGATGAGTGAATCACTATTTTACATTTTTAAATTTTAAACTGACCTAGGATTGTAGGGTTTTAAACTAACCTCGGATTTTAGGTTTTTAAACTACCCTAGAAGTTTAGTATAATTAGGATTTTAGGTTTTAAATTAACAGTTAAAGACACCGGAAGTTTATGAATCAACTCACCTAGGTAGGCGGCAGGTACAATTCCATTGTCCTCGACCCATTAAACTGCCGCGCATCTTACCTCAATCGACAAAACACCACGATCAAATAAAACATCCAAGTAAAATTCAGTGACGATGACGCCATCAGACAACAGCCAATAAGGTGACGGCACAATGTGCATTTGTTCACATTACTAATGGATTACTACACCAAAAATCATGGCATCCATGACGTAAACAAAGTGGCGGGTTGCTCGTACATTTAACTATTTTATTTGATACATTCTATTTATTTTAACATTACGGCCTCCTAAATATGAACAAGGTAAGCTGTGCAGAACCCATTAATGCCGCGGTAATTATGCAGTTTAGGGGCTTTTCTGAACTAAACATCCTAGACCAACAAAAGGAGCATTAATGGGTACTCCATAGCTTACCTTGTTCATATTTAAGAGGGGGTCATGTTAAAATAAGTAGAACATATAAATTTTTTTTAACAAAATTGAGAAATGTACGAGCAGTTTGGCCAGTGTGTTTACGTCGGTCGCCATGTTTAATGGCTGTGCATCGCTGTTTCCCACGCTACCTACCGGCCGCAGATATTCAGGAGGGCGTAATGTTAAAATAAATAGAACGTATTAAATAAAATAGTTAATAGTACAAGCGGTCCACTGCTTTTTTTTACGTCGAACGCCTTAATATTTGGTGATTTTCGGCATCGTGCCGCCACCTTATTGGCTGTAAGTCGTTGACGTCATCGTCAACGAATTTCAGTTGCTGTTCAGATGCGAAACAGTGCGGTTTGTGTTGTTGCGGGCGCAACTTGTAACGTCAAAATCTGACCGATTTAAAAACTGAGAGTGCAATAACGTGTGCTTCTGTGCATAATATTCGCCTATGTGGCAGATGTTACTTGTTTCGTCGAGTGAGGTAAGGTGTACAACAGTTGAATTGGCCGAGGACAAAGGAATTGTACTCGCCACTACCTAGGTGAGTTAATTTATATTCTTCCATGTGTTTTACGAATCCTTTAAATCCCTAACATCCTAGATTTGACTAAATTCGTATATTAGTTTAAAACACTAAAATTCGAGGTTACTTTAAAACCGTACTATCCTAGGTTAGTTTAAAAAATAACAATCCTAGGATAGTTTATAACCCAACAATCCTAGGTAGGTTTAAAAATGTAAAGTAGTGATTCACTCATCATGGGGTTAGGTTCTGTTAGTTTAGGTGGGCACATATTACCAAATTAGTCTGACGTTAATGCCCCTGGTATATTCGTATTCTGCATAATTAGTAGAGTGGAAATATACAACTTTTCTGTTTTTTTTTTTTTTTTTTCAGAAAAGCTTCTAAACTGCATAATTACCACACATTTTTGTACAAAAATATGTAACAAACCAATAGAAACTAAGCACTTTTAGGTCTTGATTTGTGCTACTGCCAAAATTTTAATAAAATGTTCACGTGTGTGAAAACGCTGTTTCAGGCAGTAGGTAGTATTCAAACTCGTAGAAATATAATCAAGACTTACACTGAAAAATAGGTAATGATGACAACCATGCAGTATTACACAAGACATTTTATGTACATAATCACATTTATCGCAAAATGTACACACTTTGTAAAGTTTTATAAAGTAACTTTAAGCTATTAAAGGCCATATTTTGAGTTGAACGGACATATACTGTCTACCCAAAGATTATTTCTGACAATTAACCACTAGGTAATGCAAACATACAGTTTACAGCAATTTTCCCCACATGCCCAACATCTTTCAAATAGCCCTTCAATTAATTAACCATAGCATATTACACTTTTATGGGTGTAACATGCCTGAAAATGTTCGTAGGATTTACCAGGGTATCACCACCTGTATAAACTATCAAAACTTATGGCGCCAAATAACGAACCGTAGCGCAGCAATGATTAAAATTCAATTCAACTCGGCAACGTAACATTTTACATAACACTCAAAACCACAAAACGAAAGGGGGAAAAAGTTGTATGTTCAAACAATTCGTAACTACTACTAACATAACCTGAAAATCTTTTTTACGGCTATTTACTGCTTCCTCTAACGATACTGCAGAGAAATGCAAAACACGAAACATATAAGAATATAACTAAATTAAAACAACAAACACTTACGAGGCTGAGTTCATTCAAGTAAAACAAACATATCCAACAAAAATTAACACCAAACGCATTATCGCCATGATAACCGGCACACCAAACGACCAAATATCATAGATAAATAAATTGAACAAAAGAAAAGTGACAGCAATCGTCTTGGCCAGCAAATAATAACAGTGGCAGATATCATTGCTCCAAAAGAAAACATATTTGTTTCATTTCAAGGTAAGTATTTTTTTTAATACTTTATGTTGATTATGTTTGGCAAAACCATCTAGACAGAAGTGGAATCATAATCATGTGATCGCTTATGGGACTATATACAGAATGATACTGCAACAAAAAATAATAAAAGTAATAATTATTTTTATAATAAATATAATAATAACTAACTAACATGCAATAAGGCTGCCGCTCGGTGGGGAGCTCTCTCAACTCCCCCCTCCCCAAACAAACCAACTCTTCCACACCCTTCGTGAACTTTGCAACCACCCTCGCAAATTCCAATTACTCCCACAGGCCACAACACATTCCACTCCCTCACAGAACTCACACGAATAGACTTGACGTGAAGCGCGCGTTCAAGTGCTCCTTTGTGCCCACTGTGAATGCCGCAGGCGTGTCAAACCACCAGACACATCACACCGACAAGCTTGTGGGCACGAGTGAGGGTGTGCATGGTAGTGTCAGTGCAAGTGCATTAATGGTTCTAATTTATTCCGTGTATTAATATCATCAGTGTACTTCATCAGGGTATTTATTAATAGCATCAGTGTATGTATTCAGTGTATATAATTAATATAATTTGTTTTGTCATCATTGGAGACTGTCTACACAGCCACAGCCAAAGACATGTGACATTTACCATTTGACAGTAGAATTAGAATAATCATTTTTATTGTGTATTGTATAAGAGAAAATTATGTAATCTTATTTTAATTCAATTCATGTCCCTTTCATTTCATTATCATTTTTCAGTGTATAGTGTGTTTCATCGTTTCGTCGCCAAGGCATCGCATGCGCTCAGGTGACGGAGGCCAGCGCACGCCATCCGCGCAGTTCTCGTCTGCACTTCAACGCATCCAGACGTGTAAGTCTCTCGCTCCGCAGAGGCCTTCAGTGCAGACATCGTCAGTTGAACTTGTATTCATCAGCATCGACGTCATAATCTGAATCATTATTTTATCTGTTTCATTATTTTACTTGTATAGCAATGAAGGGAGAGCGACGTTATTCTTATCGGAGAATTGTTAAGTGCATTCGCGTTTCACATTGTAAAGACCACGTATTCGCTCGCAGTTTCCGGGCCATTAAGGCCACATGTTTTGTATTATAGTTGTGTGTGCAGTAAGGAGTCTCAGGTAATAAATACCTCAACAAGCATCGATCCTAAGTGTTTTATTTGTAATTAATTAAGGCGTGCCAGGCGGCCTACAGCCTCGCCATCGTGTGTGACGGAGTGTTGACCAGAGTCCCCTAGGCCGTCGACCGAAACGACACTCATCTCATCAGCTCACCGCAGATCTGTGGCGCCAGGCACATAATTATCACACCATCAACTCTAGTTACACCGCGGGTCAAGTTGGTTTTCCTAACATGGGACATGGAATCGACCGCAGCCAAGCTTGACCACGTCAGACTGCCGACTCCATTCTATTATCCTCCACACTCTCTGCAGCTTCTCAAATTTGTTTCCTCTCCCTCTAAACACCCCCTTGCTCAGCTAGTAGCATAACCTTCCCTACCCTCCCTTTCCGTTCCCATCCTGTACATACTAACCAGCATTTCATCTATCCTCTTGTCCTTCAACGAGCTCCACCCCATTGCCTTCATCATTACTGATGGTCTATAGTTCCCTTCGTCCTCACCATCCTGCCCCNCTTCAACGAGCTCCACCCCATTGCCTTCATCATTACTGATGGTCTATAGTTCCCTTCGTCCTCACCATCCTGCCCCGGCCTTCTCCACCTACTCTTAACCCAACTCGCTGACCATATTTGCACCTTCACCAGCTTTCGCATTTCCATATCCACTTACAGGTCCCATACTGCTACAGCATATCCTAGCATCGGCCGTATCATTGTGCCACATGCCTTCTACACTGGAGAACAAAAAAAACTGGTATAGGCATGGTATAGNCGCATTTCCATATCCACTTACAGGTCCCATACTGCTACAGCATATCCTAGCATCGGCCGTATCATTGTGCCACATGCCTTCTACACTGGAGAACAAAAAAAACTGGTATAGGCATGGTATAGGCGTATGCAAATAACAGAGGTATGGAACCAATCAGAGTAAAGCGATGTGGTCGGCAGCGCCTATATAAGACAACAAGCGTCTGGCAAAGTTGCTAGATCGGTTACTGCTGCTACAATGGCAGGTTATCAAAATTTAAATGAGTTTTAACATGGTGTTATAGTCGGCGGAAGAGAGATGGGATATAGCATCTCCGAGGTAGCGATAAAATTTAGATTTTCGCGTTTGACCATTTCACGAGTGTACTGTGAATATCGGGAAGTCGGTAAAACAAAAAATCTTCGACATCGCTGCGGACGGAAATAGATCGTGAACGAACGGGACAAATGACGACTGACGAAAATCATTAAACGTGACAGACGTGCAACCCTTTCTCAAATTGGTGCAGATTTCAATGCTGGAACATTAACAAGTGCCAGCATGTGAACTATTCAACGGACCATCATTGTTTTGGGCTTTCGGAGCCAAAGGCTCACTCTAGTGCCGTTGTTGACGGCACGACACAAAGCTTTACACCTCGCCTGGGTCTGCCAACACCGCCAATGGACAGTTGATAACTGGAAACATGTCGCCTGATCTGACGAGTCTCGTTTCCAATTGTATGAGGCGGATGGACGTCCTCATGAATCCATGGACCCTACATGTTAACAGGGGACTGTTCAAGCTGGTGGAGGCTCTGTCATGGTATGGGGCGTGTGCAGTTGGCGTGAAATAGGACCCCTGATACGTCTAGATACGACTCTGACAGGTGACAGATACATAAGCATCCTGTCCGATCACCTGCACCCATTCATGTCCATTGTGCATTCTGACGGACATGGACAATTCCAGCAGGACAATGCGACACCCCACACGTCGAGAGTTGCTACCGAGTGTCTCCAGGAACACTCTTCTGACATTAGACACTTCGATTGGCCACCTAAATCCCCAGACATGAACATTATTGAGCATATCTGGAATGCCTTGCAACATGCTGTTCAGAAGAGATCTCCACAGCCTCGCACTCTTAAGGATTTGTGGACTGTCCTGCAATATTCATGGTGTGAATTGTCTCCTGCATACCTTCAGATATTAGTCGAGTCCATGCCACGTCGTCTTGCGGCACTTTTGAGAGTTTGCGGGGGGCTTACACGATATTAGACATGTGTACCAGCTTTTTTGGCTCTTCAGTGTACTTCCCCTCACAGCTGAATCCCTTCAGCACCCTTCCCAACACACCCAAAGCCCTTCTTCCCTTTGCAACCACCCTCTCAACCAGTGTGTTTCAATCAAAGGTAGCCCTGCAATATAAAATCCCTAGATACTTATATTCTGCTACTTCTTCTATATCTTGACCCTCCCATCTGCACATGTCCATGCTTATCACCTTCTTCCTTGTAAACTTTACTACCTTAGTTTTTTTTTACATTTAACTTCATTTTATTCTCCATTGTCTACAACCGCATCCTGTCAATGTCTGCCTGCAAGTTCCCCTATCCCCTTTCTGGCAATCACCCATAACCAACGCGAGATAATCTGCATACAGTACACAGTTTTCTGCAAAAAAATTAATTTTTCCCTTAAACCCCACCTAATCAATGATACAAGAAACCCCAATGCAACCACATTCTCTATACGTGACAAATAAAGAATAAATAATTTGGTTTGTATTTGCATTCTATGTTTTTTTAANTTGTATTTGCATTCGATGTTTTTTTATTGGCTTACATAACATTAAATTCATAATAACCAAAATACGCAACTAATCATAAAACATAACAGAAATGTTGTAATGTACATAAAAAATCTTTTAATTAAGACAGATCATCTAACTAATGCAAGCTTGGATTTCTACATTTTTACAGCACGTGACCTGCTCGTTGGCCGGGTAGGGCACCAACAACTAGGTGTAATCGTCCACAATTTTTTGTCATTATGACACTTCCACCTGCGTCTAGTAATGCAGCTTCCAATATTTTCCGACTTTTGCAAGGTTTGTTTTAAACAATTATAAACAAGAAAACTAATTTAGTTTTACATTAAACATTTTCAACTGTTCTGTAGTTGGAAACTGTCGTTTAAATTTAAATAATTACTCTTATTCGTTCACTAGGATGACAGTTCACTACGAAAATTCGATGTTCTTGGTAACAATCGAAAATAAACTATAATTTGTATTGACAGGTGACCTTGACAGAGTTAAGGTTACTTTTACTCAGGTAAGGAAAATCAACATTAAAAGAGGGAGGTACCACCTGGCCGACATGTCAACTGGCCGATACCCCCGACAACAGGCCGAACACGGCATCTAGACTAAACGCCAAGTAGGCGCTACGACAAATGGCCGAGTTGTTGGACTTCACATTAAAATAAAATTGTTAGCCATGAAAATATTTCAAAGTTAATACTATTACTTTGCTTATTGGTAAATCTCCAGCCAATGCATACTTCTGTCTTATGTAATTAATGTTATGGACTCTTTAAGCTCCCTTCCACTGGACCTATTTATTATGCCGAAACTTTAGCAGTGTATATGGGTTTATGTTAGGTTTACGATTTCAAAGTTTCACGTAGTGTATTTATGGTCTTGTCTTTTCCTACTCCCATAAGGAGGTGCTTATATGGCTCATACGGGAACAGTGTGTTCTTTTGGATACACTACATGTTACTGTCCTCTTCATATGGGTGCCGATGCATGTAGGGATTCGTGGGAATAAGATGGTGAATAAATTTGCGAAATTAAGTGTTTTAAGGATGTCTGGAAGCCCCTATTTTCCATTTCAGTTTTGTATCCCATATTAAATGGGGAGATTTTTCGGCATTGTACGAAGATGTGGAAAAATTATACATCGGTTTATAATACTTTAGATGCATGTTTATTTCCTACATATTCTCAGCAAGGATATTATTATTGTAGTTCCTGTAGTTTAGCAGTCACTTCTTCCGTCTCCTTTCACATCATAATGCATCCCAGTCTCATTTGAATAAACTTAAAATATTCTCCAATCCCTCGTGTACCTGCGGTGCCCCTAGTGCAGATTTTACTCATTTCTTGTTTCAGTGTTCCACTGGCGTCGATCGAAGTTCATTGTGTGCATCCCTTCAATGGCTTCGAGTGAGGTTTCCTGTCTCTTACCTTTCGGTACTTTTTTATGACCCTCGGGTAGTTTGTGACGTTCTCGCTTGGTTTTTACTTGAGCACGATCATATTATCTGGTTTTGAGAGTTTAGTGTCCTGTTAGATATCCAAGGTGACCAGTTCTCTCCTACCTTGATATCCCATGTTCCATGGCCTTTCTTTCCCTCCATGGTAAATGGGCTTCTGCCGAGAAGAATAGTATTTGTGATCCCGTATGATTTTGCTCCTTTTTCGTTTGTCTTTCTCCAATTTTTGGTTTTGACCATTGGCTTTGCTGTTGGTCACATACCACCTAAAAAAAAGTGATTGAAACATGTAGCTGTACCCATTAATGTCATTAAGTAAGAAAACATATATTAGCCAGATTTTCAAGTGTGTCAGGTAGGTGATTTATTTTTAAACCTTTGTGAATTGACTTGCTTTTATTTAAATGTATAGTATTTGTGTGTTAAATAACCCAATTTGCAAATTCGCAAAATATTTAAATTTTTTTTTTTTGTTTGTTGATGTAGGCTACATTATATTCCAAATCGTAATTACTATTTTTGAAAGAAATTGTTGTACAGTTAGGACTAATAAACAGCTGAAAGCCGGTCACGAAATTGTAATAAACATTNTATTTTTGAAAGAAATTGTTGTACAGTTAGGACTAATAAACAGCTGAAAGCCGGTCACGAAATTGTAATAAACATTTTAGTCACCAGAGCAAAGAAATTGAGAATTTTTCAGGAGCACTTGATAAGCTTTTTAAATTGTATTTCATTATTATTTTTGCTATGTTGTTGGCCTTTTTTTTTATATATCATTCTGGCAAGTTTAATACAATGCAGCTCTTAAGACAATTCTGGTTGGAAACATTCAACATTATCTTGAATTTTGAAGGTTATGAACACAGATTTTTCTTATGGAAAAAGATGCCTAGGCAATATAGTCGGTTCACGACTGGAAGAAACTTTTGAAAATCAACCTTTGAAAAAACACCCTAACCATTAGCTACATGCATATAACATTACAAACAGCGGCGAGCGCGGATACAGTTATGCCGTTAGGTTGCCAGCACAAAGAGAGGAAATAGTTCTAAAGTTTTAATGTAATTGTTAATTTATCACTTACAAATGGATTTCGAAAAGACTTGTATCTTATTATGCCAATTATTAATGACGTGATGCTAACGTACTTTGATTTCAATGTTTCTTGCATACTCACAAGATCACGCTCAAGGTGAAAGTAGAGCGGCCATTTGTTTACAAACCTTCGTTCCGTGTGTTGTTGGCGAGATGTGGTCGACACACGTGCCAGAGAAATGGTGCGATTATCTTGTTTAACCAATAATAATTCATTTACTGGTTTATTTTTTTTTTTACTAATATCCTCTCTTTATTATTTCTCGTTGTGCCGATTTCTTTCGTTTCTGATACCTGTATAAGAGATTACTCGTAGTGCGTTCTCACGTGTTTAATATTTTTTAAATTTATTTCAGGTTTGCTTAAAATTTTATTTATTGTATTTTACGTTATATGTTGCGGTAGTTTTTGTGTGCAGTCATGAGTTCTAGCAAGGTGAATAAAAGATAAGTCACCAACGCCAACAGGACATCATTAACCTCACCGAATCGTTGTATTCCCTAATTAGGCGAGGGGAAATGAAACCCTGCAACGTCGCGGAAAGAGCGGCAGAAATGTTGAAACGCTTCAGATCCACAGTTCTAAGGTATGTTAAAATATATGTAGTATTAACCATTGCGTTTGCAAGTTGTGTGTGCTAAGGTCAATTATGTTGGCCTACGAAATGTGTTTACAAGAACATAAAGAAAATTTGTTAATAACTTGATAACATCGTCGAACGTTGTCTACGTGTCTTTTTAACGTTTTATTTGGGTAATTATTAAGTTTAGGGGGCTTTTCTGTAAAAAAAATAACAATAATTTCACGGAAAATGGTATATTTCCACTCCACTAATGATGCAGAACACGAATATACGACGGGCATTAACGTCCGACTAATTTCGTAACATGTGCCCACCTAACCTAACAGAACCTATCCCCACGATGGGTGAATCACTATTTTACATTTTTAAACTAACCTAGGATTGTTGGGTTTTACACTAACCTAGGATTGTAGGGTTATATAGACTCAAATGTGAGTGTATGAATCACCTAACCAAAAGGTGGTATTACAATGTGTAATTAAAAATAAAAACTACTTTGTGTTGGAATTTGTGTACCCCTGCGAGGGATTCTTCATAAACAACCCAATATATACAGTGGAAATTTATTATAAAGACAACTGACAATGGTAAGGAAAATTGCCTCTATAGTGAGTTTGTTATAGTCAATTAATTTTATATAGGTTATGGAGAGATGGTGCATTTTAAGATTCTGAAGAAGGAGCTTGTTTTGTATTTATAAGTTACATTGCGGCATTAATTGCCATTGTTATACGTCACTAAATAGATTACAGTCGATATAACTGGAACTTCCCCTACTATTAAACATATCTGTATCACTTCACTAAACATGAGAGGACATCGTAATCGATGAAATCGCAGTCATAATCTTTTAAGAAAACAATTGTGTATTAATGCATTTCCCCAACACCACTGTTCTACAGCCATTGTCTTTTAGTTATTGTAAATTATCAGTGTCATATTTTTCACTTTCAGTGCTACATAGCCAACCTAATTTGCATAATTTAAAAAGGACCATAATTCAGTTACTGGGTCAACTACAGTTACTGATACCAAAAACATACAAGGGTTTGTTTACAAATGATGTGTGACAATGTGATATGCTCTGCCGTGTGTTAGTTTAGGTTAGTTTAATAGGTGGCAGGTATTGGTTACTATATAACCCTACAATCCTAGGTTAGTTAAAAAATGTAAAATAGTGATTCACTCATCGTGGGGTTAGGTTCTGTTAGGTTAGGTGGGCACATATTACGAAATTAGTCGGACGTTAATGCCCCTCGTATATTCGTGTTCTGCATCATTAGCAGAGTGGAAATATAAGATTTTCAATGAATTATTTTTATTTTTACAGGAAACCCTATAAACTTAATAATTACCAAAATAAAACGTTAAAAATACACGTAGACAACGTTCGACGACGTTATCAAGTTATTAACAAATTTTCTTTATGTTCTTGTAAACACATTTCGTGGGCCAACGTAATTGATCTTAACACACACAACTTGCAAACGCAATGGTTAATACTACAGATATTTTAACATACCTTAGCACTGTAGATCTGGAGAGTTTCAACATTTCTGCCGCTCTTTCCGCGACGTTGCAGGGTTTCATTTCCCCTCAGCTAATTAGTGAATACAACGATTCGGTGAGGTTAATGATGTCCTGTTGGCGTTGGTGACTTCTCTTTTATTCACCTTGCTAGAACTCATGACTGCACACAAAAACTACCGCAACATACAACGTAAAATACAGTAAATAAAATTTTAAGCAAACCTGAAATAAATTTGAAAAATATTAAACACGTTAGAACGCACTATGAGTAATCTCTTATACAGATTTCAAAAGCAAAAGGAATCTGTACGAGAAGGTTAGCACAAATTAAAGTCATACGTTATGAAAAATCAAATAATAAAGAGCTGATATTAGTATAAAAAAACCGATAAATGAAATATTAGGTTAAACAAGAATCGCACAAATTCTCTACAGCACGGCCATCCGGGGGCTTATGAGAGATTGGCGTTGCCATGTTAATGTTGTTGGATGGACTCCTTGAATGTTGACACATTTCATTGCAAAGTATTGTGTCTATAATATGTAATCAAAGTGAAAGTTTTTCTCCCCCACCCAATCCCCCAGTCAAAATCAAACCTATACACACACACATATACACACACACACACACAGACAGAGAGAGAGAGAGAGAGAGAGAGAGAGAGAGAGAGAGACAGACACGCACACGAAACATCTAATTTTTAATACTCACATTTTGGGTTTATATAATGAAATGTTTTTCGTTTGCATCACATATTCTTTTGTGTGAAATTCTCAATATTAAAAACTTTACGCTTGTGGAATATCCATTAATAATATATACATTACTTTTATGATGGGTACGTGCTTGTAAGAACCATGTACACACACACACAGTGGAATGTAAACATTGCATGTAAACATTGCCATGTGACTGCCAAATGGCAATGTTTGTTTACCCTTTGGCAGAAGGATACAAAATGGGCTTGAAAGTAGATCTTTAGCAGGGCTTAAAGAATTTCTCTTCCAGTCATGAACTGACTATAGATATGAGACTTATGCAGAAACTAAATAAATTTTCACGGAAAATGGTTTAAATTGACATTACAACTACAGAGAACCGGAATTTACTAAGGGCGTCGTGATATTCGCAGTACATACTACCAAATGCGATAGTGGGGAGGGCTATGAATGGAAATTGTGGTGCTAAGCACACAATGGTGTGTGAATTCCATGTTTTTAATGTTCCCCCCACCATGTTCAAGCGAAATTAAAAATTGCTCTGATCACGAATTTACAAGGGAAATCACAATATTCACATTACATGCGATATTGGGGAGGGCTATGAATATGAAGATAATTGTGGTGTAAAAAAAATTAAATGTGTGTATATTGCATATTACTTGGGTTCGTTAACCATGTTAAATGCAAGGGTACCTAACTTAAATCAACAGGGGCGAGTGAGCGCCAACACGAGATAGTGTGCTAGAAAAGTATAAGTAAGCCCATATTGTTTCATCTACCCTCTGAGATTCACCTATCAGGAAGTTAGGTTTAATTTGTTTAGGTCTTCTGCATTTTACATGACTAGCAGCAGCAGTATGTAAATTGTTCAACTCCTAATTTCACATGCAACACTGCAGAGTACAATTAACTACACTTACTTTCAATGTAAAAACTAGAGTATAAATGCAGTTACTCAACCATGTAATCTGTCCTTGGTGATATATTGCATATAACATACACATTGGACAAGTTGACAGTTATTAAATTTGTCGAATCACCACAAACACTCTTATTTCCGCTCAATAATTATATTTTAACACTTCACATAGACATACTTGTAAAGCAACACTCATATTTTCGCACAATAATTTGATTAAACACTCCAAATGGAATTAATTGCTACAAAACACACTTAACAGGGCTCTCAAATCACATAACATCGCATGGTCAAATTCCCTTGGTACACTGAAATTGCACTCACTCCCAACATCAGCATACAACCGTCTCGTAAGCCAATATTGATGTGAATTGGTTTCCTCTCCTACAAATTGAGACGTCCAGAGTGTTCTCGCTGTGACATCATCCGAGAAAACAACAGCACGAGAGAGAGAGAGAGTCCTTGGACGAATTCAGACATGACATTATAAACTAAGTGGTAACTTTGATAGATTACAACGTTACCTGAGTGGTCGGGGATAGTGATACGGATGTCGGCCGGCGACTATGTTAAGAAAAAGTGTGAATATTACACAATATTCCTATTTAGAATAGAATGGGCGCCAGCTCACTGGGTGAGTACGAAATTATAGTTCTCAGCACAGTGGGCCGTACGAGCATGGGTCTGTATCCCCTGAAACACACAGTATAAATTTAAAGGAAAATGTGATATATAGCCGAGGTATTCAGGCTCCCCAGCACATATTAGTATTATCTTTTACCTTAAAAATGAAGGATGGCTCATTGAGGAGTGGATGACTGCCTGGATAGAGCCAGGACCCGAAATTCAACACAATGTATAAATATATATTTATTATTTACATATAGTATTTAATCTGATTCTTCAGAACTCTGATCATCGTCTTCTTCCCCTAATTCGTCTTCTTCATCTCTCTCTTCTTCGGTTTTATCAGAAGGACCACCATCAGACGACTCTGGAAGAAGAAGTTGTAGTGTCGTGCTACTGTATTGCTTGCTCTATTTCCTTGGCGTTTGTCTAGAGCAGCTCATAAAATGGTCGCTGCTTAAAGAAACCTGTTCAGAACATCTCTGTTGCAAACTTCTTTATTGAACTTTCTATTGTACTTTGTACGGTACAACCACTTGAATTATAGCACATAGGCAGAGAAGTGGACTCAAATGCTTTCTAACACAGTCGTTTATTATACACACNGCCACCTAAATCCCCAGACATGAACATTATTGAGCATATCTGGAATGCCTTGCAACATGCTGTTCAGAAGAGATCTACACAGCCTCGCACTCCTAAGGATTTGTGGACTGTCCTGCAATATTCATGGTGTGAATTGCCTCCTGCATACCTTCAGATATTAGTCGAGTCCATGCCATGTCA
This sequence comes from Clitarchus hookeri, assembly GCA_002778355.1. NCBI lineage: Eukaryota > Metazoa > Arthropoda > Insecta > Phasmatodea > Phasmatidae > Clitarchus > Clitarchus hookeri. Next base: position 695,935 of record NQII01000610.1, on the reverse strand, counting down.
TCTTGCGGCACTTTTGAGAGTTTGCGGGGGGCTTACACGATATTAGACAGGTGTACCAGCTTTTTTGGCTCTTCAGTGTACTTCACCTCACACCCTTCAGCACCCTTCCCAACACACCCAAAGCCCTTCTTCCCTTTGCAACCACCCTCTCAACCGGTGTGTTTCCATCTAAGGTCGCCCTGCAATATAAAATCCCTAGATACTTATATTCTGCTACTTCTTCTATATCTTGACCCTCCCATCTGTACATGTCCATGCTTATCACCTTCTTCCTTGTAAACTTTACTACCTTAGTTTTTTTTTTACATTTAACTTCATTTTATTCTCCATTGTCTACAACCGCATCCTGTCAATGTCTGCCTGCAAGTTCCCCTATCCCCTTTCTGGCAATCACCCATAACCAACGCGAAATAATCTGCATACAGTACACAGTTTTCTGCAAAAAAATTAATTTTTCCCTTAAACCCCACCNTAACTTCATTTTATTCTCCATTGTCTACAACCGCATCCTGTCAATGTCTGCCTGCAAGTTCCCCTATCCCCTTTCTGGCAATCACCCATAACCAACGCGAGATAATCTGCATACAGTACACAGTTTTCTGCAAAAAAATTAATTTTTCCCTTAAACCCCACCCAATCAACGATACAAGAAACCCCAATGCGACCACATTCTCTATACGTGGCAAATAAACAATAAATAATTTGGTTTGTATTTGCATTCGATGTTTTTTTATTGGCTTACATAACATTAAATTCATAATAACCAAAATACGCAACTAATCATAAAACATAACAGAAATGTTGTAATGTACATAAAAATCTTTTAATTAAGACGGATCATCTAACTAATGCAATCTTGGATTTCTAAATTTTTACAGCACGTGACCTGCTCGTTGGCCGGGTAGGGCACCAACAACTAGGTGTAATCGTCCACAATTTTTTTGTCATTCTGACACTTCCACCTGCGTCTAGTAATGCAGCTTCCAATATTTTCCGACTTTTGCAAGGTTTGTTTTACAATTATAAACAAGAAAACTAATTTAGTTTTACATTAAACATTTTCAACTGTTCTGTAGTTGGAAACTGTCGTTTAAATTTAAATAATTACTCTTATTCGTTCACTGGGATGACAGTACACTACGAAAATTCGATGTTCTTGGTAACAATCGAAAATAAACTATAAATTGAATAGACAGGTGACCTTGACAGAGTTAAGGTTACTTTTACTCAGGTTAGAAAAATCAACATTAAAAGAGGGAGGTACCACCTGGCCGACATGTCAACTGTCCGATACCCCCGACAACAGGCCGAACACGGCATCTAGACTAAACGTCAAGTAGGCGCTACGACAAATGGCCGAGTTGTTGGGCTTCACATTAAATTGAAATTGTTAGCAATGAAAATATTTTTTAGTTAGTACTATTTCTTTGCTTATTGGTAAATCTCCAGCCAATGCATACTTCTGTCTTATGTATTTAATGTTCTGGACTCTTTAAGCACCCTCCACTGGACCAATTTATTATGCCGAAACTTTTGCAGTTTATATGGGTTTATGTTAGGTTTACGATTTCAAAGTTTCACGTAGTGTATTTATGGTCTTGTCTTTTCCTACGCCCATAAGGAGGTGCTTATATGGCTCATACGGGAACAGTGTGTTCTTTTGGATACACTACATGTTACTGTCCTCTTCATGTGGGTGCCGATGCATGTAGGGATTCGTGGGAATAAGATGGTGAATAAATTTGCGAAATTGTGTGTTTTAAGGATATCTGGAAGCCCCTATTTTCCATTTCAGTTTTGTATCCCATATTAAATGGGGAGATTTTTCGGCATTGTACGAAGATGTGGAAAAATTATACATCGGTTTATAATACTTTAGATGCATGTTTATTTCCTACATATTCTCAGCAAGGATATTATTATTGTAGTTCCTGTAGTTTAGCAGTCACTTCTTCCGTCTCCTTTCACATCATAATGCATCCCAGTCTCATTTGAATAAACTTCAAATAGTCTCCAATCCCTCGTGTACCTGCGGTGCCCCTAGTGCAGATTTTACTCATTTCTTGTTTCAGTGTTCCACTGGCGTCAATCGAAGTTCATTTTATGCATCGCTTCAATGGCTTCGAGTGAGGTTTCCTGTCTCTTACCTTTCGGTACTTTTTTATGATCCTCGGGTAGTTTGTTACGTTCTCGCTTGGTTTTTACTTGAGCACGATAATATTATCTGGTTTTGAGAGTTTGGTGTCCTGTTAGATATCCTAGGTGACCAGTTCTCTCTTACCTTGATATCCCTTGTTCCATGGCCTTTCTTTCCCTCCATGGTAAATGGGCTTCTGCCGAGAAGAATAGTATTTGTGACCCGTATGATTTTGCTCCTTTTTCGTTTGTCTTTCTCCAATTTTTGGTTTTGACCATTGGCTTTGCTGTTGGTCACATACCACCTAAAAAAAGTGATTGAAACATGTAGCTGTACCCATGAATGTCATTAAGTAAGAAAACATATATTAGCCAAATTTTCAAGTGTGTCAGGTATGTGATTTATTTTTAAACCTTTGTGAATTGACTTGCTTTTATTTAAATGTATAGTATTTGTGTTTTAAATAACCCAATTTGCAAAATCGCAAAATATTGAATTTTTTTTTTTTTTTGTTTGTTGAAGTAGGCTACATTATATTCCAAATCGTAATTACCATTTTTGAAAGAAATTGTTGTACAGTTAGGACTAATAAACAGCTGAAAGCCGGTCACGAAATTGTAATAAACATTTCAGTCAGCAGAGCAAAGAAATTGAAAATTTTTCAGGAGCACTTGATAATCTTTTTAAATTGTATTTCATTACTATTTTTGCCATGTTGTTTGCCTTTTTTTTTTTTTTTTACATCATTCTGGCAAGTTTATTACAATGCAGCTCTTAAGACAATTCTGGTTGGAATCGATCGACATTATCTTGAATTTTAAAGGTTATGAACACAGATTTTTCTTATGGAGAAAGATGCCTAGGCAATAGATATGAGACTTATGCAGAAACTAAATAAATTTTCACGCAAAATGGTTTAAATTGACATTACAACTACAGAGAACCGGTATTTACTAAGGGCGTCGCGATATTCGCAGTACATACTACCAAATGCGATAGAGGGGAGGGCTATGAAAGGAAATTGTGGTGTTAAGCACACAATGGTATGTGAATTCCATGTTTTTAATGTTCCCCCCACCATGTTCAAGCGAAATTAAAAATTTCTCTGATCACGAATTTACAAGGGAAATCACAATATTCACATTATATGCGATATTGGGGAGGGCTATGAATATGAAGAAAATTGTGGGGTAAAAATTAAATGTGTGTATATTGCATATTACTTGGGTTCGTTAACCATGTTAAATGCAAGGGTACCTAACTTAAATCAACAGGGGCGAGTGAGCGCCAACACGAGATAGTGTGCTAGAAAAGTATAAGTAAGCCCATATTGTTTNATCAACAGGGGCGAGTGAGCGCCAACACGAGATAGTGTGCTAGAAAAGTATAAGTAAGCCCATATTGTTTCATCTACCCTCTGAGATTCACCTATCGGGAAGTTAGGTTTAATTTGTTTAGGTCTTCTGCATTTTACATGACTAGCAGCAGTAGTATGTAAATTGTTCAACTCCTAATTTCACATGCAACACTACAGAGTACAATTAACTACACTTACTTTCAATGTAAAAACTAGAGTATAAATACCATTACTCACCCATGTAATCTGTCCTTGGTGATATATTGCATATAACATACACATTGGACAAGTTGACAGTTATTAAATTTGTCGNCCCATGTAATCTGTCCTTGGTGATATATTGCATATAACATACACATTGGACAAGTTGACAGTTATTAAATTTGTCGAATCACCACTAACACTCTTATTTCCACTCAATAATTATATTTTAACACTTCACATAGACATACTTGTAAAGCAACACTCATATTTTCGCACAATAATTTGATTAAACACTCCAAATGGAATTAATTGCTACAAAACACACTTAANAAGCAACACTCATATTTTCGCACAATAATTTGATTAAACACTCCAAATGGAATTAATTGCTACAAAACACACTTAATAGGGCTCTCAAATCACATAACATTGCATGGTCAAATTCCCTTGGTACACTGAAATTGCACGCACTCCCAACATCAGCATACAACCGTCTCAATATTGATGTGAATTGGTTTCCTCTCCTACAAATTGAGACGTCCAGAGTGTTCTCGCTGTGACATCATCCGAGAAAACAACAGCATGCGAGGGAGAGAGTCCTTGGACGAATTCAGACATGACATTATAAACTAAGTGGTAACTTTGATAGATTATGTTACCTGAGCGGTCGGGGATAGTGATACGGATGTCGTCCTGCGACTATGTTAAGAAAAAGTGTGAATATTACACAATATTCCTATTTAGAATAGAATGGGCGCCAGCTCACTGGGNAAGAAAAAGTGTGAATATTACACAATATTCCTATTTAGAATAGAATGGGCGCCAGCTCACTGGGTGAGTACGAAATCATAGTTCTCAGCACAGTGGGCCGTACGAGCATAGGTCTGTATCACCTGGAACACACAGTATAAATTTAAAGGAAAATGTAATATATAGCCGAGGTATTCATGCTCCCCAGCACATATTAGTATTACCTTTTACCTTAAAAATGAAGGATGGCTCATTGAGGAGTGGATGACTTCCTGGATAGAGCCAGGACTCGAAATTCAACCCAATGTATAAATATATATTTATTATTTACATTTAGTATTTAATCTGATTCTTCAGAACTCTGATTATCTTCTTCTTCCCCTAATTCGTCTTCTTCATCTCTCTCTTCTTCGGTTTTATCAGAAGGACCACCATCAGACGACTCTGGAAGAAGAAGTTGTAGTGTTGTGCTACTGTATTGCTTGCTCTATTTCCTTGGTGTTTGTCTAGAGCAGGTCATAAAATGGTCGCTGCTTAAAGAAACCTGTTCAGAACATCTCTGTTGCAAACTTCTCTATTGAACTTTCTAGAGTACTTTGTACGGTACAACCTAAGATGTTTGTTTCTGGCCTCGGCAGCTTCTTCTGATAGCTGGCCAATCGGTAAAATCGCCTGCTTTATTACAGTTGCCCCATGAATCAAAACTTTGTGCATTGTTGGGGTTATGGGGTGCCAATTGTAAAGGTTCACATACAGTCTGGCTGTTTCATCAGCAAATGTTTGGAACTTTTTTTCATATATGTGACGTGAACCGCAGGGTTCACGAGCTCCTTTGTGCCCACTGTGACTGCCGCATTCGTGTGTTCACACACCACACCGACAAGCTTGTGGGCAGGAGTGAGGATGTTTCTAAGTTATTCAGTGTCATAAGAGTAACAATGGATTTCATCAGTGTATTTCATCAGGGTATTTATTAATAGTGTCAGTGTATTTATTCAGTGTATATAATAAATATCATTTTTGTTGTCATAATGGAAGACAGTCTACGCAGCCACAGCCAGAGACATTTGACATTTGGTGGTACTGTGGCTGGTACGATGGAGACATTTAGAATTAATTTAATCATTTTTATTGTGCATTTGTTTAAGGGAAAATTATGTCATCTTAGGTTAATTTAATTCATGTTACTTTCATCTTATAATCACTTTTNGAAACAACAGAACAGGCGACTACCGTGCGTAGGCCATTTTGATACGTGAATGTCCATAGAGGTAGCAATCCAACACAACCTAAGATGTTTGTTTCTGGCCTCGGCAGCTTCTTCTGATAGCTGGCCAATAGGTAAAATCGCCTCCTTTATTACAGCTGCCCCATGAATCAAAACTTTGTGCATTGTTGGGGTCATGGGGTGCCAATTGTAAAGGTTCACATACAGTCTGGCTGTTTCATCAGCAAATGTTTGGAACTTGTTTTCATATATGTGACGTGAACCGCGGGGTTCACGAGCTCCTTTGTGCCCACTGTGACCGCCGTATTCGCGTGTTCACACACCAGACACACCACACCGACAAGCTTGTGGGCAGGAGTGAGGATGTTTCTAAGTTATTCAGTGTCATAAGAGTAACAATGGATTTCATCAGTGTATTTCATCAGGGTATTTATTAATAGTGTCAGTGTATTTATTCAGTGTATATAATAAATATAATTTTTGTTGTCATAATGGAAGACAGTCTACGCAGCCACAGTCAGAGACATTTGACATTTTACATTTGGTGGTACTGTGGCTGGTACAATGGATACATTTAGAATTAATTTAATTATTTTTATTCTGCATTTGTTTAAGGGAAAATTATGTCATCTTAGGTTAATTTAATTCATGTTACTTTCATCTTATAATCACTTTTTAGGGGATATTGTGTTTCATCGTTTCACCGGTTGACGTCAGCTGCGTCCAGGTAGTGGAAGCCGGGCCATGCTTTCCCCCAGTTCTCGTCAGCACTTCAACACATCCAGACGTGTAAGTCTCTCGCTCTGCAGAGGCCGTCGATGTGGACATCATTAGTTGAACTCATATCCATTAGCATCGACGTCACAAACCGAATCATCGTTTTATTTACTATAGCGCCGAGGGGAGAGCAACGTTATTCTTATCGGAGAATGGGTAAGTGTATTCATGTTTCACATTGTAAACACTTCCAGCTCACACAACGTAACCCTGCATACACCCCCCACCCACAACACTACCACATGGTCAACTGCCAGAGTTTCTGCCTTCCTGATGGGGCAGCCACGCAGAACAACACCTCAGGCAACAGCACCACCCCCACTGGGGTACAAATTTTTATTTGTGTATATAATCTCCACCACTGTGAACATTTCTAAAATGTAACCAGGTAACTTGTAAATTTCCATGTTTGTCCATGTGGTCACCAGTGTAACCATGTATGTATTTAACTTGTTAGCACCTCATTGTAATATTTATTTATTTATTGNATTTATTTATTTCTTAGTTTGTAAGTTCATAATGAATGCTAGGGTTTTTATTTATTTTTCCCTAAAGTGCACAATATTAGCGATTTATGTTTTTGTTCTTTACCAGTATATGGCTCACTGAAAAGTGAGTCATTACCTATGTTAGCCATTAATTGAAAGCCGCCACAAGAGCCCTAGGGCTGGTATGGCGCGAATGTAAGTAAGAGTCTAACACCAACATGTATGTTTCTCAATAATAAAGAATTTTATAAATTGTAAAAAAAAATCAGCTTACCACAGAGCTGTGGCACCGGGTACATAATTATTACATCCTCAACTCTGGTAACACCGCGGGTCAAGTTGGCTTTCCTAACTCGGGACAGGAAATTCACTGTAGCCATTCTTGACCACATCATATGTAATGCTTACTTGTTATGGCTACCAATATTACACTCAACCTTTTAATCAGTTCTTGATTTACTCCTGTAATTCGTGAGGAAGTTTTTGGATCTGAAAAAAAACCCCGTCTAGCTGTGTTCCCATCATTTGATGTTCCAAAACCTTGCTTAGGAACATCAACAAGAAGTCCCAGTTCGTCTTTGACCTTTCTTTGTATGGTATTCTTAGTCTCGACTACAATTTGTTTTCCTTCTTCACTTCTCGCCTGCCTCTTCTCAAATGGAATCCTGTATGACAAGTAAAGTACTGACTCAAATAATCTTATGCGTGCATGCAAAGTTGATAGACCAAACTGCAAAGTTTCAGGGTTTTCTGGGAAACTCTTATGTAATTTATTAAAGTCTTTTGATGTATATCCACAAATGTAACACCTCATTGTTGATGTTGTCACTGTTGCAGCATTGCAGACTTTTCCGTCAACCATTTTCAGTAACAAAGTATGTTTAATATTTAGTACTCCACCATCAGTTGGCACTTCTGTTTTGTTCAACATGTTTATTTGACTCTAAACGTACTGAATTTCTTCGTTTGTAATATCTGTTGTTTCATGTACAAAGCGGACGCGGATTGGTCTGCGAAATCTTGGAGCGGAGGGGATTTTGCCATACGTTTTTCTTTTTTCTACTTATATTAGCAATTAGTTTTAGAGGTACAAAGGAGCTCTGAAAAATATTGGCGTCACTATCACTTATGTTCTGCAAGTTTTGTTTAAATTGTGATTGCTGAAAACCATCGCACCCCCATTTAGATATTAATTCTAGAGTTTGCCTTTCTTCAACATTTACAACTTTTAATACCTCTTCTAAATATTTGCATAACCGTGAAGTGGTGTTATCCAATAGCCTTGCAGCTTAACTTCCGTCAATGTTTCCGAGACGATAATTAAGTCTTCGCATGGATAACATTGTGCTTTCGCTTTTTTGAGCAATGAGTAGCAAGGGTAGACATATTTGTTTGCACTATGTATCACTTCATACTGCTTTCTCATTAATTCTGCAGTAACAAATATCGCTAATGCTTCCTCAGGGGTATGTTTTTTTACTTTGCTCTTTTCGGAAATTAAAAGTCTTTTTAAATTTTGCAGCGTTTGTTGGAGTTTGTGTGCTTTGTTTGATTAGGTCAGCTGCATCAAGGTTTCCAGTAGCTCTGCGACACATAGATGCAGCAAATGTCAGCTCTCTTCAGAGGTTTATAGTTGTCACAGTTTTTCGGTTTTCCTATGTTTACTCCTTTCACATGACTCATAAACATATTTTTGAGGGCGGCCTGGGGAAGTTAAAGAACTTTTAGGTACCTTTATTATATTTGACAGCCAATCACCATTCTTTTTCAGGAACCTCGCCTCTTTATTGTTCGCAAAAGACCACCTTATCTTAAAATCATATATAAAATGACTGATAGAACGTTTAAGAGAAATTCTCTCAGCATCTGCATACCTCGTTATATTGGCTGATCTTTTTTTTTTTTTCCATAAACCGGAGCTTTTCGTCAATTGTTCTATCGGAACATTCCTTAATTAATTCGTACAATGCCAGTCTGTTAAATTCTTCTTCCATCGCCAAAAGCTGAAAAACAAAAAACTGCAATAAGCCAGTAAAAAAATATATATTGTATCTTTACAAATTGGTGGCTGCAAAGCAGGGCATTCAAATATTTCTAAAAAAATAATTTGTATATAAAAATGGCAAGTAAATGCGGAATATTTATTTCTTTGAAATTGGCTCTCAATACTGTAACTATTACGATTATAATTGTGAAATGGCCCGGCAAACCCTGGCACACCTTTAAAAAGCTTTCACAGTATCTACAAAACCATTTAAAAAAAAAACCTTTTTTAGGTTTTTAATATTATTTCTTAAATTAAAAATAAACCATTTAAATTGATAAATAATGTAAAACAAAGTTCTTACCTTTCTTTAACTAGTAAACCTGGTCCTATTTCGATGAATCAATTCCTATAGCAACATAAAATATACTTTTAAACGTAAAAACAAGCTGAAATGTCTTGCAAATGCATGTCCAAGCACGATGAAAACTGCTAGTCACCTGGGGTTGGGAGACATATGTTATGACTCAGGCATCTGGAATCGATTGTGATCGATGTACCAGTTAGTCAGCTAATATAAAATACTATTTTCACAATTGTTGGGAAAATTTTGAATTTTGCCTATTCGGCCAGGATTTTGCCATAAATACTCCACATGCCAGCCGTACAATGCGCAGACATACTCCACTACATGCACATTACAATATTTGCAAGGCACCTGGGTGCGAAGCAAACCATGCAGAACTTGTTAAGTCACTTCCGTTGGACCAGTGTATTACGCGACTACATTCGAGAATGTTAACTGTGCTACCACTTTAAGGCTCGACACGCCGACGGCCAGCAACAACCCAGAACACTTAGGAAGCCATTCAACAAGGTAGCCCTCGACCTCATTTTCCCCTTCCCCAAGACATAGACGGGGAAAAGATTCGTGGTGGTAGTGACCGACCTGTTTTCCAGGTGGACAATGGTGTATGCAGTGCCCAGCACGTGCATCAGGAATATCACCTGCATCATGAAGAATAAGTTTTTCCTATGGTGGGGATGTCCCTGAACATTACTGGCAGACAATTCGCTGGAAGGAAGTGGTACGATATTTGCATTAATTGGGGAGATGCAAAGCACGACAGCGATCTATAATCCTCGTGCCAATCGCACAGAGCACAGAAACCAGGACCTAGAGGTCCAGGTGTGCCTCCGTGTGGGGAAAGACCATACATCCTGGGTCGACCAGCTGCCCAGCGNGACCAGGACCTAGAGGTCCAGGTGTGCCTCCGTGTGGGGAAAGACCATACATCCTGGGTCGACCAGCTGCCCAGCTCACTCTTCACACTCCACCGCTGTACTAAAGGAGCAACTGGTATGTCACCTGCCACAATATTGCAGGGCCATAAGTTGACACTCCCAGGCGAACATAACTGTCCACCAGCCAAGGGAGCCAGTGAAACAGAAAGCAGCACCGCCACGCAATGGCGGAGAACACAGGAACTGGAAGCAGCCTGTGTACACCAGGCTGCCTTTTCCAACAAGTGAGTATCCCTTACTACACGAACACCGAAACTACTACGAACAGGCAAAAGTTATTCGTTAGGAAACACCTGCTGTCATCGGTGCGCAAAAAACTTTTGTGCTGCCCTTGGTGCAAAGTGGAGTTGTCCGCATGTAGTCACTAAGGCTTTAGGGGCCACCACATATCTGGTCCGCATCAATAACCGACGGACCATCTGTGTCCACAGGGACGATCTCAATAGATCTGCCCATCAGGAAGCTCAAGCAGCGTCCGCAGACGCTGAACCGCAACAGCCACCATGCGACGAACGGTCAACGCAAGCGGCGGAATCGTCAGACGGCCACACAATGCGAGACGTGTTCTGCCCCATGACGCCTGGGGGTCCAAATGCCTTCAGGGATAGTAGGTCGAGGAAAAGATTCACTTAGTGCTGCCATTGTGCGCTGGCTCACTTGCCTTTATCACTTTGCTTATGTTACTACAGGTTGAGTTTCTTTTGGTTTTTGATAACTGTTTCTTGACTATTTATTATGCATAACTTTTTGAGCATGGCATTAGCCACGAGAATTAAGAAGGAAAAATAAACAATAAAACGCCTACAAATACAAATCTGAACAGAAGTGGCTTTTATCATGGCGGTGTGCAACCACTGCAAGTCTTCCTCCCTTTGTGGCCTCCCTCTCTTCTCCAGGGAGCCGCAGTGACTGAGCGGTTAGCATGCTCGCCTCCCACCATGGTGAACTGGGTTCATTCCCCGGGTGGGTTACTCCGGATTTTTGCAAGTGGCAATTTTGCCGGACGATGCTGCTGGTCGGCGGGTTTTATCGGTGATCTCCCATTTCCCCCACCCTTTCATTCTGATGCTGCTCCATTCACACCTCGCTTCATCCTCAACAGATCTCAGAACCTCACTGTTTAGAGCTGCCCAAATCTCTTCACTCAGCCACGCTCCTTCTATAACACATGACACGAGCCAGATACATTCTTGCTTCCTCACTTCCAGCCTTCTCTCCACCCTTTGCAGACCCAACCTTTTGCTAGATTCATTACGCATAAGACATGCATACTTGCCAACCCTCCCCCGTTTACACATGTTCTCCCACTCTCCCACAATGGCATTTAAATCTCCCAATTTTTGTCCCATCTGGTTTGTGGTTGTAGAAAACATCGCTGTTTGTGTCACGGTGTAATGCGCATGTGGGCTGCCAGTAGTGCGCTTGCGCCGTATAGCCTGTTAACCATAGTTACTGGCTGGACAGCAGACACACAGATCAAAGTAGAAGTAAAATGTCGGAAAGCAAGGTAACAAAGTAGTAAACTTTGTTTAAAAAGGTATATCGTGATGAATTTCAGTGTATCGTAGCATACAGGAATAGAAAATATTGTTTTTTTTGCTTGCTTTGCCATTATGATTTTACCTTATTATACAGTGGAACGGGAGATGTGGTTAAACACGCACACTCTCTCTCTCACACACATACCAAGACAGTGTCCACTGTGCTGGTATGAACAAAAAGTTGAGTTTTCTTAGTGAAACAATTAGGAAAGAAGAAAGTGTTACAGACACACAATGTTTGTTTACATCCTTTATTATAGAACATAATCTTCCTGTTAGTTGTTCAGATCTTACTGCGTTGCTATTTAAAAAAAAATTATTTCTTCCACACAGTGTAATTGCTCAAAAATATATCTGTGCGCATACAAAGACTTCGGAAATTGTTTCAGAGATGGCAAAATCCGAAGAAGATAAACTTGTGCAAGTGTTGAGAGGTGGAGTGTTTTCTGTGGACACAGAGGGTAGCAAAGACAGTGACTCAAAACTGTATCCTGTGGTTGTTAAAGACATTACAGCAGTGAAACAATAAAGGTGGAGAGCTCAATTCTGTGCGCTCCTGTGCTCTCTGCAGTCTCTAATGGGTAAATATATTTCATCATTGGTATTACTCTCTCTGAAAACACTGGATATTCCACTTGAAAATAGGATATTCTTTAGTGCAGACAATGGCCCTGTAATGATAGTTATCAAAAATGGTATGGCAGTATATTTGAAAAAGATATTCCCAATTTATTTGTGATGGGATGTGCTTGCCATCTAATAAATTTGACTGCAGAAAAAGCAGCTGCAAACCTTCCCTTTAAAATTGATGAAACATTTATGGATGTATTTTTTACCAAGTAAAGGTAAAAAAATTTCCACTAGCTGCACAGCAGAGATCAACATGCTTCAGCGAACGAACTGCCTCCAGAAGGGTGTTGAGGGGGAGAAGGCTACGACACATGTCGCATTCCTCCTCCCTTATCCCCACAGCCATGACATACCCTCTACTGGGGACAAGACGAATCGAACGCGGCTGTCACTCCCTCGATTCCAATGCCAGCAACAAGTGCACTCCACCTCCGTTACTCTACAAGCACTGCTGGAGTCAGGTGACTGTCCTGCTTTCATGCCCTTAAGAGACATATGTTCAGGGTGTGATAATTCAGGTCGATCAATAACACCAAGAGAAGTCCTCGGTAAGAATACAGCCGGGAAAATGAACGCAGCGAGAGGACCACAGCATTTCCACAATCCCTCATGTGCCTCTCCTCCTTCATTCCATGTTTACGTTCTCGTGCATATGTTGTGCTCGAGTGTGTGTTCAATCCGTAAAATTATAGCGATTGTAAAGCCAATGTGTAATAACGATTATTTACAAACTCCAATAAACAAGCTTTGTTTTTATCCTAATAGAGCATGGCTATCCCCACCCCTCTCGGGGTCAGAAGTAACTCGTCCACCACGAGCCATCCAATAATCTGTAAGCAACCCATCCAAACATGCAATGGACTGAGAAAGGCAGTGCTGATGCTCATATATATCATGTTTTACAATTATTTTTGTGCCAACCTATTTTCTTTTTGTATGCAAAATAATCATCAAGTGTCATTGTGTATTCCATTGAAGTGTAACTATGTATGTATTTATTTCTTTTGCAAAAGTATATTTGTATTTATCCATGCAACTGGCGCTCTTTTGAGATGGGGTCTCGGCGGACTCAACCATGTTATTTTAGTTGGTTCCGAGCGCTTACCAAGAATGGATGCCCGCCGCATGCCTCCAACTTCTTTGCACTNCCACCATGCGACGAACGGTCAACGCAAGCGGCGGAATCGTCAGACGGCCACACAATGCGAGACGTGTTCTGCCCCACGACGCCTGGGGGTCCAAATGCCTTCAGGGATAGTAGGTCGAGGAAAAGATTCACTTAGTGCTGCCATTGTGCGCTGGCTCACTTGCCTTTATCACTTTGCTTATGTTACTGCAGGTTGAGTTTCTTTTGGTTTTTGATAACTGTTTCTTGACTATTTATTATGCATAATTTTTTGAGCATGGCATTAGCCACGAGAATTAAGAAGGAAAAATAAACAATAAAACTCCTACAAATACAAATCTGAACAGAAGTGGCTTTTATCATGGCGGTGTGCAACCACTGCAAGTCTTCCTCCCTTTGNGCCTACAAATACAAATCTGAACAGAAGTGGCTTTTATCATGGCGGTGTGCAACCACTGCAAGTCTTCCTCCCTTTGTGGCCTCCCTCTCTTCTCCAGGGAGCCGCAGTGACTGAGCGGTTAGCATGCTCGCCTCCCACCATGGTGAACTGGGTTCATTCCCCGGGTGGGTTACTCCGGATTTTTGCAAGTGGCAATTTTGCTGGACGATGCTGCTGGTCGGCGGGTTTTATCGGTGATCTCCCATTTCCCCCACCCTTTCATTCTGATGCTGCTCCATTCACACCTCGCTTCATCCTCAACAGATCTCAGAACCTCACTGTTTAGAGCTGCCCAAATCTCTTCACTCAGCCACGCTCCTTCTATAACACATGACACGAGCCAGATACATTCTTGCTTCCTCACTTCCAGCCTTCTCTCCACCCTTTGCAGACCCAACCTTTTGCTAGATTCATTACGCATAAGACATGCATACTTGCCAACCCTCCCCNTCTCTCCACCCTTTGCAGACCCAACCTTTTGCTAGATTCATTACGCATAAGACATGCATACTTGCCAACCCTCCCCTGTTTACACATGTTCTCCCACTCTCCCACAATGGCATTTAAATTTCCCAATTTTTGTCCCATCTGGTTTGTGGTTGTAGAAAACATCGCTGTTTGTGTCACAGTGTAATGCGCATGTGGGCTGCCAGTAGTGCGCTTGCGCCGTATAGCCTGTTAACCATAGTTACTGGCCGGACAGCAGACACACAGATCAAAGTAGAAGTAAAATGTAGGAAAGCAAGGTAACAAAGTAGTAAACTTTGTTTAAAAAAGTATATCGTGATGAATTTCAGTGTATCGTGATGAATTTCAGTGTATCGTAGCATACAGGAATAGAAAATATTGTTTTTTTTGCTTGCTTTGCCATCATGATTTTACCTTATTATACAGTGGAACGGGAGATGTGGTTAAACACGCACTCTCTCTCTCTCACACACATACCAAGACAGTGTCCACTGTGCTGGTATGAACAAAAAGTTGAGTTTTCTTAGTGAAACAATTAGGAAAGAAGAAAGTGTTACAGACACACAATGTTTGTTTACGTCCTTTATTATAGAACATAATCTTCCTGTTAGTTGTTCAGATCTTACTGCGTTGCTATTTAAAAAAAAATAATTTCTTCCACACAGTGCAATTGCTCAAAAATATATCTGTGCGCATACAAAGACTTCGGAAATTGTTTCAGAGATGGCAAAATCCGAAGAAGATAAACTTGTGCAAGTGTTGAGAGGTGGAGTGTTTTCTGTGGACACAGAGGGTAGCAAAGACAGTGACTCAAAACTGTATCCTGTGGTCGTTAAAGACATTACAGCAGTGAAACAATAAAGGTGGAGAGCTCAATTCTGTGCGCTCCTGTGCTCTCTGCAGTCTCTAATGGGTAAATATATTTCATCATTGGTATTACTCTCTTTGAAAACACTGGATATTCCACTTGAAAATAGGATATTCTTTAGTGCAGACAATGGCCCTGTAATGATAGTTATCAAAAATGGTGTGCTTGCCATCTAATAAATTTGACTGCAGAAAAAGCAGCTGCAAACCTTCCCGTTAAAATTGATGAAACATTTATGGATGTATTTTTTACCAAGTAAAGGTAAAAAAATTTCCACTAGCTGCACAGCAGAGATCAACATGCTTCAGCGAACGAACTGCCTCCAGAAGGGTGTTAAGGGGGAGAAGGCTACGACACATGTCGCATTCCTCCTCCCTTATCCCCACAGCCATGACATACCTTCTACTGGGGACAAGACGAATCGAACGCGGCGGTCACTCCCTCGATTCCAATGCCAGCAACAAGTGCACTCCACCTCCGTTACTCTACAAGCACTGCTGGAGTCAGCTGACTGTCCTGCTTTCATGCCCTTAAGAGACATATGTTGAGGGTGTGATAATTTAGGTCGATCAATAACACCAAGAGAAGTCCTCGGTAAGAATACAGCCGGGAAAATGAACGCAGCGAGAGGACCACAGCATTTCCACAATCCCTCATGTGCCTCTCCTCCTTCATTCCATGTTTACGTTCTCGTGCATATGTTGTGCTCGAGTGTGTGTTCAATCCGTAAAATTATAGCGATTGTAAAGCCAATGTGTAATAACGATTATTTACAAACTCCAATAAACAAGCTTTGTTTTTATCCTAATAGAGCATGGCTATCCCCACCCCTCTCGGGGTCAGAAGTAACTCGTCCACCACGAGCCATCCAATAATCTGTAAGCAACCCATCCAAACATGCAATGGACTGAGAAAGGCAGTGCTGATGCTCATATATATCATGTTTTACAATTATTTTTGTGCCAGCCTATTTTCTTTTTGTATGCAAAATAATCATCAAGTGTCATTGTGTATTCCATTGAAGTGTAACTATGTATGTATTTATTTCTTTTGCAAAAGTATATTTGTATTTATCCATGCAACTGGCGCTCTTTTGAGATGGGGTCTCGGCGGACTCGACCATGTTATTTTAGTTGGTTCCGAGCGCTTACCAAGAATGGATGCCCGCCGCATGCCTCCAACTTCTTTGCACTNAACCATGTTATTTTAGTTGGTTCCGAGCGCTTACCAAGAATGGATGCCCGCCGCATGCCTCCAACTTCTTTGCACTGATCATTAGTCTCGCCATAGCCAT
The DNA here is from genome assembly GCA_002778355.1 of Clitarchus hookeri. Classification (NCBI taxonomy): domain Eukaryota; kingdom Metazoa; phylum Arthropoda; class Insecta; order Phasmatodea; family Phasmatidae; genus Clitarchus; species Clitarchus hookeri. Next base: position 679,339 of record NQII01000610.1, on the reverse strand, counting down.
AACGTTGTGTATAACTTAATAATTTTTTAGTTTAGCACAGAGGACATACCACTCTCAACCCTGCCATTTCAAATCGCACCAGAGGGTGTAAATACTTCAATATTTCATCGGCCATGTGCCACTTTGTCTCCGCATAGGCTGCTTGCACGTCATAGCCGCTAGACCAGTGCAAGCGCCTCCTAGGAGGCAATTCAGTGAGTAGAAATCAATTCAGTGCAAATGGTTGATTTATTTTGCTGCCAGCCACTTCATGACCTTGTAACTTTTTGGGTCTTCTACCCGCTAAGTCTCCACAACCTCAGAATGACGTCTTAATTTATTGTGTTTGTCTGGCATGTGAGATGGCCATTAAACAATCTTACTCAATGTTTAGTGGTGTACGAGAGGGCCAACACTCTCATTAGGTAGGTGTAACATGATTATTGCATCATTATGTCACCTTGTCGTGGGGTGATCTCAAGAGAGCAACTTGGGCGAACGGCCTGCACCCTGGATGAGCTTCTCGTGCTCTAGTGTCCTTCACAACTCTACAATCACTTCTAAAAACCTGATACAGTAAGTTTCACATAGTCAAGCCTTGTCTCTAGAACACACAAACTCACTCAAACACATACTTGTGTACCACAAAATACAATTACACTATATACACATCAAATATACACAAAATAGCAGTGTTAAACTTGAATGTCTGCCAACAAAATTGTGGTGAAAACCAGACCTTATTTCCTAATTTAACATCAAAGATTACTGATGTTGTTGATGGTATGATAAAGAAAAAACTGGTAGGCATTGGTGAAAAGTGGTGTTAAGTACATGGTAAATGATCTCGCTGCTAAAGCTGGTTATATGGATTTACGGCTTCCACCATATCACTGTGATCTAAATCCTACATACAGTAAAACCTCAATTTTGCGAGGCCTCACTGTGCCTGAGAATTACCATGCAAAATAGTTTCCAATAGATTGTAACACCTCCAAAACCGCAAAAATTGAATTAAAATAGCATTTATGGTGTTAAGTCAGCTTTAATAGTCTCTAATTGCAAAAATTATATATTTTTACTAAGAAACATTAATTTATTGTAATAGACAGATGGTATCCGAATTTGTGTATACCCCAGATGGCGTAAAAGAACTCCCATTGTTCCAAAAAAAATGTAAACTCTGGCGCGGAGTTATTTTAATACGTGCATTTCCACTTTCCAGTAGCTTCTTGGGGAAAAATCAGATAATTTAATAATTAAATATTATTTTAATTCAATAGGCAGACTTTTTCCAAACAAGATTATACAATACAAGCCCGATATAACGCAGCTGTTGGGGGGACATAACTCATGCTATTTCGGGAGTGACAGAGTGTGTCTGGGCGATGAAGAGGGGAACAGCATCAAAGGAAGAACTACTCAAATACTATGTTTCAGGTAAAGGTTGAACATTTTCTACCAAGGGCTGTGTTTTTCACTGCGTGTTTGTGTTTGTCACAAAGGACGGAAGAGGTGCGCCCCCACCCCCCTGCTGCATGTGGGAGAAAGAGAGGGGAGAATGAGGCCCTGATCCAATTGGCACTTTTTGTTTACAAAATCATCACGTGACCTGTTTTGTCCACAAAATCTATGACGTATCTTTGTAATTTGCATTTTGTCCTCTTCGAGGCTGACAAATGACGAAACAGTAACCACGTCCACATTAGTTTTACCGGTTTGAAATGTTTTAACACACACAGGCGATGTTGTTGGAAGAAACATATGTATATTGTACTCACAATAATAATTCCCCAAAACAAGTAGCTGAAATATTCTTGAAATAGCTGTTATCTCATGAGACAATATTTTAAGTAATAATTTCATGCCATATTAGTTTTATTTTATTAATTTTAAATTTCTAACTACCCTCTAACAACTTTTAGGAATATTTTGTTAATTTTAAGAGCACCAAAATAATAGCAAAATGGCGTGCTAGACAGTTCAATGTCGTGGTGTTCCAACTAAACCATACAAAATGCTAAATACAATTGACAAAAAAACGAATTAGAACACGAACCGAGGAAGGGCATGTTTATTTTTCAGCATTTTGTCTAGTTTCTTATTTCATCACCGCATGAAACTTAGGTATCAACATATTTTCTCGTAGCAATTTGGTTTTTATTTTATCCTGCGCAATTAATTACTTCTAACTTGAACTCGAAAGTGTAACTGCACTTTTTTTTTCCATCCACTATATACTTTCCTTCGTTTACTACTGTATTGCCCTTATGCAAGAAAATCAATGAGCAGTGCAGAAACAGTGTAGCCAGCTAAGCTACAGGAGAACAGGTGTCGCTTGTTGGCCGCCTTCTTTTATGCCCGACACACAGGTACGTGAAGAGAGGCAAACCAAGTGCTCGCTCACGCCCTCACAATGGTGGGCACATCTTCCCCTTCTCGACCATTGCAAACGTCACTCACCCTCGCCCTGGGTAAAATACATTTTATTCTTACCAGCATGCGTAGATCACAGTTGCCTGATACCGTGTTGTATGCACTGCATGTAAGTTAAGATATTGATCGCACACGTACATTCACATAAAAATTGGATTAAGAGAAATTCTTCAGAAAAAGATTAAACATACTGCATAAACACAATATCGTTAAATTGGTTAAGTATAAGATAATGCAATCTAAGCCTTAGTTTGGTACCTACACAATAGGCCTTTCTTTTCTGCGGCACTGCACCACGTGCGCAAAACTGACTACGGAACAGCGCTGCAAACCTTTTGCAATGCCAGTATCGTACAGTTTACTCTGACAGATTGTACAAACAACTTACACGATCGTATGTTTATAAAAAAAAAAAAAAAGCTCAAGAATAATTTTATGTCTTTTAAAAAAAAATTAAATGAAAACTCTTGCTTACAAACAAACTTACCATGCAGTACCAATGTATACCAATATATTTTCACTAAAAACACAAGAAAATTTACAAAACTTAAAAAAATTGTAATAAATAAGAAGGATGCGCTGATTGTCTACTGTACTACAGTAATATCCCGGACTTACGCGATAGGTGGGACAAAGTCAGAAAAACAGCGAGGAATAAGAAATGAAAAAAGAGGAGTAGAGTTAAGGAAGTAGTGAAAAGAAAAAGAATTAAATTCTGTATAAGCAAGGTTGTGAGAAAAGGGAAGGCAAAGGAGGCTCAAAGTTATGCCAATAGGGAAAAGGAAAAGAACGAAGTTCAGTGTGAGGAAGGTTGTGAAGAAACAGGGGGAAAAGAGACAAAATCCATTAATAAATGCAGACAGTTTGTAACTTAGGCTAGTAAAACAGGTACTTAGATTTCATTTTATTGTTTAGTAATTTTCTTGTAAAATAATAATGTAAAAGATGTGACGTTTTTATTTTAAGGAAAATTTTGTTTTACGAAGGCATATATGTATATATATGCAAATTAGCATGTAACCCTACTTAGGCCCTGGAAATCATAACACCAACCTTTGTAATTAATTGTATTATCTGTTTCATAAGTTGACGAGATTTTGACAGTCAGTGAGTGGCAACTTACCGTATACGAAACAAACATGCTATTTACAAAATCCTGTACCTACTAATACATCAACGAACAAAAATTAATATTTGTTCGCTATTGTGAGTACACTGCCGGCGCACATCAGACAAGAAGAAAATGCGTGGATAAGAAAGAGTTCTAAGATTAATTAATACAATTTATTTAACGTGGTCATTAAATAACGGTTTTCAGTGTTACAAACTTAACTTCATGCTAAAGTAGTAACGTTTAGGTGTTCTAAATTTAAAGTACATTAAAACAATCAGGATTCAATTAAGAAACAATTTCAAACCTTGGGAGTTCTTTTCACGTCATATCCCCACTCTCCATCCATGCTTTCCATAAACGCTTATTTCAAAAACCTACAGAATTTTGCAGGGTATTGTTTGTAATATTTTTTCAAATAATTTGACAAAATATATTTTTAACTTTTGTCGTTTCTAGCCAGTAATAGGAGAATAGTTAACTTTTAAAAAGACAGGATCAGGAGTCGGGCCAACATGCCAAGAACCTGTTGAGAAACGCTCTCGGCTACAAAAGCGCTACCTGCCGTGCCATGAACACCAAAAGCTTTCTTGTCTAATCTAATAAGCTTACAAATATATACCAATGATTTTATTTTTCTGCATTTCTGTACAATTTTTAAAATATAATGTATTTCTGTGTCCAGCGATTTTGATAGCTAGTAATTTCCTTTGGGCCGGTAATCGTTACGTCTACTTACATTATATGCCATGTGGTTTTTGGGCCCGCTTTGCAATATTTATTGGTGAGTTGGCGAATGAAAGTGCATTGTCAACCAAGTTCCCAAACTTATTTTTATTTCAAATTCATAACATATTAGTTGTAACGTCCAAGGTGTGATAAGAACTACAATTACAGTCTCACAAATGTTAACCCAAATTCGCTTTGTCGGATAAATTAAAAAAATAGTTAGCAAACATTTCATTTTTTGCAAGGTTTTATATTTTTACTTTTATAACCTATGAATTTCTTAGGCAGATGTCATTCTATAAATATCTTAAAATTTGTTTAGAAATTACAATGGAAAGTGGATTAGCTGACAACGTGTTTATAAAATAAATATACAGCCGCCACTTGAAACACCAATTGATGGCAAAAGGATACATAAACGAAAAGTAAACGTTGGCGCTACTTTCCTAGAACTGTCAAAATCTCGCCAAGTTACATGAGACAGAGAGTATAAAGGGAATATTTGTGTTGATGTATTTAGTGTTATGTAAAGAAATGTACATATATGGTACAAAAGAAAAGTGTTGGTATAATTGTAATGATAATATTTTTTGGGTAACGAATGAAACATAAGACCATAAACATAAAACAACATTTTCAGACAAGCTATAAAAGGTAATGGAATTTAAATATAAATTTAATTGTATTAAAGTTTCACGCTAAGTAATTAAAGGAAAACAATTTTACTGGTAAACAAACTGAATTACATTAATGGTAAAAACTACATAAGAACAGTTGACTGGAGACCATGTTCGTATGTTATCTAGAATAAGGATAGAATGTGTTGTGCAAGTAGTTCTCTAACAAATTATGTTCCTGTAAAATTTACTTGTTAAGAATGGACAAGGTTTTCTTGTGTTGAAACATGAGAAATTACGTTTGCACAGACAGACTTTTGTGAGATGGAAACAAAGACAGAAACTTGGTGAGTCTCATGGAAAAGGTTTTAAATCAATATTTTGTTTTCTTTTCAATGTAATGTTTAATATTATAACATATAAATAATGGTTGTGAATTATATTGAAATTAAGTGGAAAAAACCTGTTGCAGCAATTAATTATAGTAAATCAATGTATAGATTTGTTTCGGTTTCGGCCAAATTGATTAATTTTGTTTGAAACCAAGAGGGGTTATGTATTGTTGCTGTTTTTCAGGTTTTATTATCTTTTTGGTTTCGAATTATTTGGGCTGTGGTGGAGTCTCACTAATATATTTTTCAGATTAAGATTTGGAGGTTTATTGCTCATTGGCCCTTACAGGGTAGTAAGTATTACAATCTGTAAATCGCATGAAATTAAAGATAAGTATCCTGATTGGATGAGGAGTATGGCATGGTCAACCGAACGCCAATCAGAAAACACGTTACAAGGAGTGTGATGCAGAAAGCTTTCTCTCTTTTAGAAATACCATCACTACCGTCAAGAATGAACGCGTGGGTGATTAAAAGAAATAATATTAGAGAGCAGGTCATTTATAATTGCTGCAATATGTTCTAAAATGTTATCATTGATAATGTAAATAGAGTGATATATGTTTATTTGTTTGAGAATACGAATGAATCAATAAAAATTAAGAACAGAATTTCGGAATCCTAATTGAAGAGAAATGTTACAAACGTACATATGACAGTAAAACTTATCTGTATAAGTCACAATGCCTCAACACAGTGTATGAATTGCGAACCACACCTGCTGTGCCGGCTGTTACCGAGCAGGCAGTGGAAATAAGGTCGGGGGGAGGGGGACGACACTACATAGCCCTTTTGATCCACTATTACCTCGGGTCACAGCCATGTTGCCGACATCACAAATACAACAGAAATTTATTCACAATTAAAAAATTTAACTAGCAAAAACCAAATAAGTGTACTCAGTTTGTAACTACGAAATGGTTAGAAATATAATTTCATTTTTAATATACAACACATTACACAACAACAATTTTGTAATTTCACTCGATAGTTGCACAGTTGCTGCCTTGTCCCACTTTATGCTTTGTACCTTGCACTGTGTTACGCTGAGTTTACAATAGAAAAATTGAGCGTTAAATTATACGTTTAGACGTATGCAGAAGAAACAAAAGGGTGTTATATGCATTAGTTTCCAAAAGTACTTAGCAAGTCGTGTGCATTGTTGATATTTCCTTAAGCGTTAAAAGAAATAACTATATTTTATACCTCAAGTGAAACTAATGATGCGACAACAAATCCGAACAGAGCAGTCGGTATTGTTTATGGGAAACTGTTATTCACAGTAATGTAAGTATAAAAAAATATTAGGCATGTGTGTGCACGTGTTTACAACTATATATATTTAAAAAATAAGCTTCATTGATAGAAAATGTAAACTTTCAACTGTGCTCTGCTTAAATATGGTTGTAATATAAGAGGTTAGGTTCGAAAAAAAAGTAAACACTGCAGGCTTGTCGCCTGTTCCTGTAGGCTGTATTTAAAAACTAAGGCAATAATTGGAAACTGCAATACAGAAGACGTGTTTCCATTTGCCAGATCGCTGCTTACTGCATAATTATTAACGCATAATTTTTTAATTGTAACCACAGCTTTATGCTTACCGGGATGAGACAGTTTATTTTCAATTTACTCAGTTAGAAAGTCGTTTAAAATACAGAGGTGTTTAAAAAAAAGTATTGCCAGTCTTAATGCCTAATTTTACAAAGAATTGGAAGTCAACCCTCTAAATATGGTATACCACTTTCCAACTGGATGAACTGAAGAAAAAAAAAACTTAAGACAAATGGAGTTACCTGAACTATTTTAACCTTGACGAAGATGGATTCCTAAGATTGTCACATCAGTGCAGCCAATATCTTAATTCATTACTTTTCATTTGTGTTGCTGTGCATTGACTAATGTTCTTATGTTGGCTTTTTAACTGCGACCTGTTTACATTTTCAAGCTCAAAATTAGAGCATAGCGCAATACACGGAAGTGTCGTCTCTCTACTTTACTTGCTCTATGGGCATGTATTCGTGTCTCATCACACATACAACTGTTGCTGGCTCTCTCATCCGGCCAGAGAGGGCAAATGACGAGTTAGTAGGGAAAGGGGGCATTCTAAAAATAACGGTAGATCACCCAGCCATCATAGCGTTTCCCCTCCAACCTCCGCCAAGCACCTGAAGTTAATGAAGCAGGGGGAGGGAGCAGAACAGAGGAATACTGAGCGAGAGGGAAGAAGAAAAGAAAGGGAACAAGCAAGCTGGGTGGCTGATGAGGAAGAGTAAGTGGGGGAGGTTGAAAGGAGGGACACCAAGCAAAAGAGAGAAAGAAAAAAGTGAAAGGGGTCGCGCCAGCTGAGCATATTGAACGCGTATAAACACAGGTGAGCTATTCATTTGATTTTTTTTAACTTCTTAAAAACTAAGTTAAAACATAAAAATATACTGCACCGTGATTAATTCCTGAAACTGTATGTAAGGGGGAGGGGGGAGGGGTTTAAATAACAACATCTCGTAAATTGGCAGCACCCCAATTTTTGTAGTAATTTTTTCTGTCCTAAACCCCAAAATATGGTAAATGTAGTGGAAGGATATGTAATCGGTAACCAAATGTATAACTTTAGCAGGACTTCAGAAAAATATGAAGTAACTGTGAATGGCCTATAGAAGTGAAACTAGCAGAACATTATGAACATGAAAAAGGCTTCTCACCAGTGTGTGTTGTTATGTGTACCTTCAGACTACTTCTACGAGCAAATTTAGCAGAACAATATGAACATGAAAAAGGCTTCTCACCAGTGTGTATCCTGATATGAATCTTCAGGCTACTTTTCTTATTATATATAGCAGAACAATATGAACATGAAAAAGGCTTCTCGCCAGTGTGTATTCTAATATGTCTCTTCAGGTAACTTTTCTGATAAAATTTAGCAGAACAATATGAACACGAAAAAGGCTTCTCACCAATGTGTATTCTGATGTGTTTCTGGAGGTACCTTTTAAAAGCAAATTTAGCAGAACAATATGAACATGAAAAAGGCATCTCACCAGTGTGTATTCTGATGTGATCCTTTAGGGAATTTTTAACAGCAAATTTAGCAGAACAATATGAACATGAAAAAGGTTTCTCACCAGTGTGTTTTCTAATATGATTCTTCAGGTAAGTTCTACCAGCAAATTTTGCATAACAATATGAACACGAAAAAGGCTTCTCACCAGTGTGTGTTCTGATGTGATCCTTGAGGTAACTTTCAACAGCAAATTTAGCAGAACAACATGAACATGAAAAAGGCTTCTCCCCAGTGTGTATTCTGATGTGATTCTTCAGGAGACTTCTACGAGCAAATTTAGCAGAACAATATGAACATGAAAAAGGCTTCTCACCCGTGTGTGTTGTTATGTGTAACTTCAGACTACTTCTAACAGCAAATTTAGCAGAACAATATGAACATGAAAAAGGTTTCTCACCAGTGTGTTTTCTAATATGATTCTTCAGGTAAGTTCTACCAGCAAATTTTGCATAACAATATGAACACGAAAAAGGCTTCTCACCAGTGTGTATTCTGATGTGATTCTTCAGGTGACTTCTACGAGCAAATTTAGCAGGACAATATGAACATGAAAAAGGCTTCTCTCCAGAATGTGTTCTAGTGTGTACCTTCAGAACATCTTTAGAAATGAATTCAGCAGAGCATGACAAACATGGGAAAGACTTCTCACTGGAATGTGAAGCACTGGTGTTAGCAATACTAAGAGGAAATTTCTTGTGATTCAGTAACTGTCTTTTTTCTCTGTCTCTCTCCTCACATTCCAACTTCAGTACCATGGACTCTTCTGATTGCAGACAGCAACCAGCAGGTGGTGTAGGTGTGTGGTTATCCACAAGTCCGAGTAGTTCTGCTTCCTCTTCTTCATTCTTAACTTCCTCCGCACACAGCTGAACGTCACTTGCTGCACACCCTACAAAAACCACACAGAACAAATTAGAAACCTGCACATGTGCAGGTATGTAAATGTGCTGTTTTCCCTTCAATACTGTAGACATTAGCGTTACATTATAAGGGAACAATAGATTCATGAGAGAATCTTTCCTGTCTTTCTGCCTCCTAACAACCTTTGCGCCCATACACCAAATTTCACAAATTACATATATAGGTACTGTGAAGTCCCTGGCACAATTGACTGTTGGTGTTGTTGGGTGTTGGTTGGTGTGCTGTATGCCATGGCACAATAGTCGGTTGGCGCATTGGTGTAAATTCTTTTGTGATAGAGCCACCAGGATCAGTAAATCTGTAAAAAAAAAGTCTTATTGTTTATTTGGTGAGAATTTGATTGTCTGAAATTAACACTACTGAGGTAAGTGATAATTGAAAATTTTGTGTAACAGAAAGATACTTTATTGTAACAAAAAGAAATTAATAAAATATTGTACCTAACCCAAACATACATTTCACAAGTTCATTTATATTGGGTTTTTAATATTGAAAACTGCTGGCCGCTGATGGATATCTATACTTCCTTACATGCACCTTTTCCTTCCTCCATTTCAACCTTTTAACCTATTTCTGCCATCACATGTCAAAACTACAAAACACTTGCTGATTGGTGTGTTGGTGGTACAAAGTTATATATTATCAATTTTCTACACGACCAACCGGCAACACCAACACCAACCGCCTATTGTGCCAGGGACTCTATAGTACATAGACACGACACCTGATTTAAAGTTTTTGAACATGCTAAGTCTTTATTTATAAAATAAAAGCCACATAACATTTTTGTGTACTGCTGTCATATCTCAGGAAACCATTTTTGAAATCTGAACAATCTCTGCGTCAAGTTAAGAAACTTACGATTCTGGTAGATCAAATGTTTATTTTCAAAATGCCAATTTTTACGTCTTATCAACCAGAAACATTTTACCAATTTCTACCTAACATGGAGTTATCAATGCTTACTGTTTGCATCAAATACATTTACCCCATCTTTTGCCTGTGACAATTTGAACTATAGCAATAGTTGAATAATCCTGCAAATCCTTGTTAATTCAGTAGTGATTAACTTAAAATTGTATTTTATTAAGAGTAGGTATTATTCCCACCATGTTTAACAGTAATTTACATATTGGAATATCTTAGATTTTACGTGAGCAGAGCCAAGGCTTGGTTCTCACTCTCTGCCGCTGTTGTTTACACCTGCTCTGTAAAACGTGACTCCATACCTGAAAATGCTGTCAATTGACTGCAAGGGCACGAATAATTGGACGGAGAGAGCTTCAGTCATATAAAGTGCCCAGGAAACTAGCAACTTTGTAACTTGACAATGAGACAGTAAGAATGAGTGGGAAAATGTTTGTAAACATGTCATCATGTTAGTTTTTCCTTGCATAATGCTGTTAAGTCCGATATCCTGGATATGCTATTTTGAGAAGACATCCACAGTTTTAACAAAGCCCAAATCAGTTCAATTTGGTTGTAAATCAGTAAGGTAAAGAGGAAGGTGAAATACTGTATGACCAAACAAAGACATTGTGTTATCCACAAGATACTTTTTACGTGTAGATCTGTAAATCTGAATCAATTTGTATAATTGTGTTTTTAAGGTATTCTCCAAAACTGGCAAATTGGTTTCATGTACCTACAGCTATTTATTTTCTGCTGTTAGACAAGGGTGCCTCACCTACCTGAGCATTGTGACATGGCTCATTGTCAATCACAAGAACACAATTCCTGGGCATATTAGGTACTAATTATTAATGCAACCATTTCATGTAATTGCCAGTGTTCATTTGATGTGGAAGTCATCGGTAAAGCCACTCTTCCACATTAACAAAGAACTTTTTACAAATCCATTTTCCCCGCCAACATTCATGAACAGAAATAACACTGTGAACCATGATAAAATGTGTGTACAAAGTTCAGCATCAGAAGCGTGATTCATACAACAATATACTTTTAGCACAGACAATAGGATACCAGAATTATGGGAAAGTTAAGGGATGCTATGGTAGGCGGGTGAAAGTGGGAGGCACAGTGTGTTGGCATGTACTGTACGTGTAGTTAGCAATTCTTGTCTAGGACTGTGAAGTACTAGGATTTATGCTGTTTAAAATGTGAAATTAGTCTAAAGTATGCCTTACATATCTATTATGCTTCAAATAACTCGTCACTCTAATTACAGGGAAAACATATTCATGTGAGTGTGTATGTGTTCATTCTGTGGATGATTCATAGAGAATCTTCATCACATCACTAATACAAGTTACTGCACAGAGTGGATAGAATATGAACACATTGCTGAAAAATTCCACTAGCAACATGCAAAAATGATGATGAAATATTAATAACACACCAAAACCAGCACTGCACAGGATTTAAGAATAATTAAGAATCGCACAACTGCAGAGCTGTGCCGGTTCAAACGGCTTCTGCAAAATTTGACAGATTTCGACGGAATTGGCACATCTGCAGATGATTTCTGCCAATTTGACAAACACTTAACATTGCAGCATTTCTGAGTTATTCTTCAGTATAAATAATTGATAAATCTTTCTTCTGTAAACACTGAAAGTTTGTAATGCACTACATTTTCCCTACCAGTACATGGAATCTGTAAAGGAAAGCATCAGTAAAAAAAAGAGATGCTCAACTTCCACTCTTTTTCCAAACATAGTTTGTAGTTTTAGTCTCAAGTTCCACCCTGCTCTGCTGTGGGATAACAATCTACATACCAGCTTGACATTGACCAGAGGGTCAGAGTCTCTCAGGGGGAAATAAGAAGAAGGCACCTGGAAGGGGGAAGGATGGGAACGGGAGATGGAGATTCGAGTGGGAAGGGAGTTGATGGAAACAGCTGCCATAACTTTGGCTCGCACAAACACTCTCCGGTGCTTAGGCCGCTTCAGAGGAGGGTGAGCGACAATGAGAAGGTAACACAAAAACAATGTGAGATTTTTTGTCTCAAAAAATTCTTGTATCATTGTCTGTCTTTTCTTAACACTGCTATTTTAAGTTTATAAGTTACAGAATATGCTGTTTTTTCTGTGACTTTTGCACCCACTCACAGAGAAAACTAGATGGTGAAGTCCTCATGGATATTGCCTGTATGCATTGCTTGTCAATATGTAAAAGATTTNTGAATATGTATAAGATTTTTTAATTTGGCCCCTTGAAAAACTGTTTACATAAGTTACAGAGTATTTCAGTTATAAAATGCTTACCCACAGGTTATTATGATTATAAAGTACTCTAGGTATGTAAATTTGGTATATGAGATTTTTTTTTATTTCAAGACAAGTGTATTTGCTAAGTTTTACCTATATAGTGAACATAGTGTGTGTGACCCTCAGATACATTATATCAGTGGTTCTCAAACTTTTTTGGCTACAGAACCCTTTTGGGAAGCGGAGTATTTGATGGCACCCTAGAATAATCAAACGGATTTATTTGTAATTCTTTATTAATAATCAAATTATGTTAATAATCATTGAAATAATTAATGGGAGGTATGAAATTGTTTTTTATTTTTCATCAATTCTTTGATGTCAGGCTCGATAGAAGAGAGTTGAAGTCTCATGTCAGGTTCGGCATTCAGTCTATTGCGGTATTTTGTTTTTGTAGCTGCATAGGTTGAAAATCCTGTCTCGCATAAGTATGTAGTTGGGAACGGGAGAAGAACAGTCAGGGCTTTTGAGGCAAGAATTGGATACTCATCACGAATTCTGCACCAAAAATCATTCAGAGGCATTGTTTTGAATAGTGATTCCATACTTGTGTCTGATGTCATTTCCAAAAATGATTCATAAATTTCGTTTGAAATACTTTCCGGCTTTTGCAAGTTGAATACAAAAGGATTTTTAATCCATGAATTCATTTTAATTTTTGTATTCTGTTCTTCGGGAAAGTACGTCTCAAAAGATGCGCGTACGGAGTTGAGATATTGGACCAATTCTTCAAACAAATCATCTTGCAAGATTTCTGAGTCTATAACGAACTCACTGAGCAATGAAAAGGTTTCTATCACTCTCTTACCAACACAAATAATCCAAAACTCCAATTTTCTTTTGAATGCAGTTATTTTGTTACTAGCGTTGAACACTGTTGTCTGTTTACCTTGTAATGACAAATTTAATTCGTTCAACTTTTGAAATATATCTGCCATAAAAGCTAGTCTGAACAACTAAGTTCTATCATACAAACAGTCTTTCAAATTACATAATTTATCTGTACAAAAAATGTTTGTAACTCTGCTTTGAGTTCAAATAGCCTTGTTAAAGTTTTACCCTGAGATAGCCACCTCACTTCTGTATGAAACAGAAGTGTTTTATGTTTGCTACCATAATATTCACACAACAATGAAAACAATTGGGATTGCTGTGGACGTGATTTGATGAAATTAATTATTTTTCCGCTTCATCCAGAACCAATTTTAGATTTGGTGGCATTTGCCTAATCGCGAGTGCCTGTCTGTGGAGAATACAATGGCTGGAACTACAATTAGGCGCTTTACTTTTTATTCGAGGTACAGCTCCGCGGGACACACTTTGAGTATAGCTGCATTATATAAATGGTTCTATTGTATTTACACAATCATTTGTTACATTTTGATGTTAAAAATTAATTCTGTGATGGGAGTTAAATTTGAATCTAATCTACCTGTTCATAAACAAATATTTTAGGAATTATTTATATGAAAGGGTATTGTATTCTATAAATCAGTTATAATTGTTATATTTCTAGTAGAGCATCCTTCAACTGGCACTCCCCATATCCAAAACTAATTTTCTCAAAAATTTTAAACATTGGAAATTTGTGCCATAACTTTCCCGTGCTCGTGAGGTCTTTCATTGCTTGGACCAGATTGTACACGCCAGCTAGCATCACACAAGCGTAACAGCGCAACTCTATAAATAGCTAGTTGTTATGTCACACAGTAGCAATGAATTTTTTGTTTTGAGTCCAGCATAAAGTAAACGTATCCGTTTTTATGTTGCAAATCTTTTTTTAATTGTTTTGCAGATCACCTTCATTGGCTCTCAAGACCTCGCTGTTAAGAGCCGCCCAAATCTCTTCATTCAAAAACGTAGTGTCTGAGAGTTCACCAATGTGGCTAGTGAACATGTGCAGGAGCGTCTGGATTGCCCATGTAATCCCCACAATGACACTGTACAGTACATGTGTACCTGAGTCAACCTCTCCTGACTGCCAGCATTCCAAGTTGTCTTCAACGGTTATCTCCTCCTTCACAACAGTGCTTCTCATCTCCGTCTTGACTGGAACAAGTGTGGCTCCAGGGCAGGAACACACATGTTCTTCCTGAGGACCATCTTCCCACTACAACAGTCAGAAGTTATTAACAATAAGCATGTGTGTGTGCGCGCGCACTAGGGTGGAGTGAAAAAATCATTTTTCGACAATTGTAATGGAATACCTGGGGAAAGTTGTGGGTAGGCTTCATAAGTAATAGCGTAANTTACGAAGCCCCTCAGTTTTGTCAACAAAATTTGGCTGAAATAGAAGTATTTGGCAGAATTAACTCTACGCATTTATTTAGCTGTACACAAAAAATAATTTTATTGGCAAAATCAAACCTTCCTTTCGGCGCAGTACCCAGTGCATCCACTAGGGTGGAGTGAAAAAATCATTTTTCGACAATTGTAATGGAATACCTGGGGAAAGTTGTGGGTAGGCTTCATAAGTAATAGCGTAAAATATTTTCTCTCTAGTCTATGGTTAAGAGGTGCCCCAAGAATTTTGAAATTTCAGATTTTTTGTTAAAATCAGCAGGTACTATAATATTTGTAAAATCTAATACAGCAATTTAATTTTAA
>NQII01000610.1:608630-664009 GCA_002778355.1 Clitarchus hookeri | reverse complement strand
CCCTTGGCGGCACTTTAAAAATATTTCTTAAAGCTACTTATTGTCTTTTCAATTAATATTTAGATTTCTCCTGGTATTTTTGTACATATTCCATTATAATATGTTAAAAAACTTATTTTTTAATCACCTTTGATAAATGGTCAGAAAATCAGTAATTTTGCAAAATGTCAGGTAACGGGGGCACCTCAATCCCTTCACGCAAATAACTCTAATTTGGTATGTTTTCATATCAACTATAGACACAACTTTTCGCAACTATTCCATTTCGATTAGAGTATTTTTTTTTTTTCGCCTAGTAAGTTCACTCCACCCTAGCGCGCACTCAAGCCACGAACACACAATACAGTAATACAACATGCACAGACATTTACGTAAGCCCTTGTGTGTAAACACCTCACTTGCTCCAATGCCACAAAAATACATTAAAGACAATATTACGTTACAGAAGTACAAATTATGCACAATAACTAATAAACTAGTACAATAGAGCATCCCTCAAGTAGAATTCTCGGAGGAAGGGCTATTCCAGTTGTGGGAAAATTCCGGTTATGGGAAATGATGGTGGGATGGTGTGAAAAATACCATATTTTTAGTCTGAACTCGTGTATAAGCGGCACATAATTTTGACTTAAGATAGTTGGCAAAGGAAAATGCTTTCGATTCAAGACAAAGTGGAGATATTAAAAAAACTGAACATGGGAAGTTCTGTGATGTGTGAATTTTATTGTGTAGGAGCTATGTAAGTGAACAGCAGTTATTGAGCCTGCACCTTCTAAAATAACAATTGCAGGTAGGGACACCCAAGAAAACTAAGTAAACATGCATTACAGATGTGTTCAAGATCTCATGTGGGCCAGCTATTGTAAACAAGCAGCGTGATGAGACAGCCGGCCCAAGTGGCACAGCTACAGCTACGCTGCATAATGACACATGTGACAGTGACTAGTGGCAATGTGAGACACATGCCGTTGCTTTTAGTGGTGTGACTTTCAGAATTTAGTGTTCTAACATTTTAGTGTAAATGTACTTTGTATACTTTGTCTGTAATATTTCAGTCCCGCTCTTGTAAATGTATATTGTACCGACATGCCTTACAGTCGGGGAAAGACTATCCATGGAATTGACTGTACTTCGGGAAGTTTTATCAGTTGAATGTCAACAAAAACGGTAACATGACGACACCGCTGCAGACCTAGTTTATCTCGTGCTCGCTCACTCACGCAGACCACGTATTTAAAGCGATAAGACCCCACCCCACGCTATCAGGTTGTGAATGAAGGCCATTCAAGCAGCGCCACTCACAGTAACACGTTACTTACCCCGGTGGAGCCCCAGACAAGACTGAATCATGGCAGACACGGAAAGCAGCTTGTGCCAACCACATGCATGCGTAAGGTTATTTTAATGTTAGGTTAATATTGACAGTGAAGTGATAGGCTTTAAACAAAAATGGTAAATGGTTTATATATAAGCATTGGTTCTTCAATAAACAGCATTAATATTACTTGCAAAATAAGTATTCTTAAACCTAAATGACTGTCACATTTTCATAAAGAGAACCTAGTATTTTTATAAAAATGGTTTTGTAACTTTAAGGAAAAAACTAATAATGAAAATGGATTGTATAAAGGAGACTTATTAGATACCAACCCAAATATACAGCAAAGCACCCAAGCACAAATCATAGTTAGCCTACATTTTGTTTTCTAAAAACCATGCTTGATAATGAAAAGATAATTTTAATAGAACTTTAGCAGCTGAATATTTGTTTGCAGGTGCACACATACACACACTTGTGCAGTGAGTGTTTAGTGAAGTGAGCTAATTTTTTCACATTATTTTAAAAAGCTTTAAACCAAACAATTTGCAAAGAAGAAATCCTGTGTGTCTGTCCCATTTGAAACAATTAGAAATACAAATGCTTGATGACAATAATGGACAAGCACTGTCTACACCAAAGCTATTCAAAGATGTAATAAAAGAAATATTATACAATTATACAACAAGTTTTATACCAGTGATAGTTACAGCTGCTGGTAAATTAGGTAGTTGTTATTCAAAAGTACTTGTTAAGAAAGAAAGAATGGCTGGTAAAATATTCAGTCCGCTGGCTGTGTGATGAGTTTGCTAGCCGCATGTGGCCCGCTAGCTGCTAATTGTATAGCCCTGGTCTACACTAATATGTTATTACAACAATTAACGCCAGATATGGTTATGCCTCTGGGTGAGAAGTCACATGCGTACCCGCATGTCACCACGAATGCATGTAAATCACTCTCGCATGTGCACTTTGAGAGAAGTCAGGCCTCCAGGTTACGTCCGGTTGTAAGGAAGCATTAAAACTGCAGTGGAAAATAACTTGTGCAAGCTTCAAGTGTGTTCTTTCTGCTCTGAATTTTAAGCAGAGAATATAGCGTGTTAATACAGCAATCTGCTCAGTGAAGATACAGGATTGTCGCTGTAGTTTAAAACAGTTTTAAAAAAGAACAAATATTGAAAACAGAGGGCTACTTACAGTGATATTTATTGTCTTTGCCAATTTTCAATGACCACATATAAGTTTCAATAAAGTAATTTATGAATTGGCAATAGAATATTGACTTTTATTTCTGACCTGAAAAACTATTTACAATGAAATATTCTAAAAAACAAAACATAAACACAATATACAAAACTTTTTACACTAAGACCCATACAACGACCTGGGAGATTCCTTAACAAGCTACCCAATAGTGATCTTCCTGGTGTCAAATAATGGCTCAACAACAAGGAATTCATGTAATTCTAGGTCGAGCTAACACTGTATCTTGTATGCAACAAATGCATTATTTGAACCAGTCTCTGAAGCTGCTAGTACATATGGCTTGGCAGAATGATCACTCCACTAAAGATTATTAAACCTTGAACAGTGTTTATGAGCACTAACAGTTGGTCCAATCTTTGTCTAAAACAACTATGCAAGTGGTGGTGTGTCGTAGCATTTTATTAAATACTAGNTTGTGTGTCGTAGCATTTTATTAAATACTAGCTCATGACCACAGATGAGAGCGCCAATAATATTTCCATTTAAGTAAAGTCAATTAACCTTATAAGAAAATATTTTAATATAAATTGTTTGGAACATACTTACTACAAGCAATGTGTACTTACCGCATATTCTTCCTTGATCTCCTCTTTAATAAAGGGGAAAACAATATCACAAGGCTCAGGCTTCACTTGATCCTTGTTTATACACAGATCTTCATTCATCATCTGGAAAGAACAAACGACAATCCACACGTCATTCACACAGTACCAAATATCCTCTGCCCATCAATTGTACCTGCAGGCATTTCAGGCAAGCAGCATGTTATGGATGGTGTGGGCAGGCCTTAGTACAACTGCGTACTTGAACACACAATAACACAGAAGACTGGCGGCAGCTTCAAAATAAACAAGCCTCTATTACTCAACACGACACTTGCGTGTGGGCTATCACGACTCTTAACATCCGCGATGGGTCACNCAGAAGACTGGCGGCAGCTTCAACATAAACAAGCCTCTATTACTCAACACGACACTTGCGTGGGGGCTATCACGACACTTAACTTCCGGGATGGGTCACAAATCGCACTGCGTGGTGACGATACAGAGCAGTGCAACATCAAGTGCAGCGTCTGTTCTTACTGGGCTCGACACAACACGATGGACTACAAGGCAGCTGAAACTCAGCTTCACCGACCACTGTAGCTTCAGCAAAGACATGCAGGTGGGGCAATTAAGACTATAATTCAGTGTTACAAAGCATAATACTGCAGTTATTAAGAATCTCAAGTTATCTCTTGATTGGGTATTCATGCAAACAAGCACTTTAGAAAGCTCTACTTTGGATATATTTTTCTGCTTATTTGTCTCCTTCCAACACACGCAAAATTAACACTATCACTGACAAACAATCAATAAACTGGTCTGCTCAAAAAACAGGCACAATGTAAACTGAAATAACACAAAATTCAGTCAATATTCCTGGAAAGTTTTTCGAGGTGTGCGTAAAATTACCAAATGAGATCAATATGATATGAAAATGTTACTTAACAGAAATTTTTTGTTACGAGAAAATATGTATTTCCAGAATATTTATTTATTATTTATTTAAAATAGCATCCAATTTCTCATTCCTATGAGATGGATTTGTAAAGAAGCATTTACAAGAATAAGCATACAACGCAGGACAGTAAACATAACAATACACATAGAAATACATATAAATACAGCAGAGGTAGTCAGAACGCTATTGGGTATACACAATATTGATTTACGTAACTTCCGAGGTAGATTATTTAGTAGCTTGACTGCAGAAGCTCTTACTAGAGAAAGTGGTTCTACGTGAAACGCAATGTATTTTTGAGCTTCCCGTCTGAAGAAATTCCCCACATTATAATACCATATTTCAAGATGGAGTGCACATTTGCAAAATAAAGGACTACAACAGTTTTTACGGAACTAACGTTTCTGATAAGACTATAAAGCACAGCAAAGGGAACTGAGTTTAATGCATAGGAGAGATTTATGTTCCTCCCAGTTTAGGATCTGGTCTATCATCAGTCCTAAAAATATGGTTTTGGAGGATAATGATAGACAATCACTGTAAACTATTATTGGAGTTGAAATAAGTTCTTCGTACAGATTTTTTGATCTCGTAACGAAAAAAAAATATTAAGGAAGATTTGGAAATGTTAAGAGAGGTTTGTTTGTGTAAGGAACCATTTTTCCATTTCGTGTAGTGTTAATTGAGTGTAATTCAGTGGATCTCTGCAAAGTTTTTGATATGATCAACCACAATATTTCACTTTGAAAGCTTGAATACTATGTGATTCAAGGAATTTCACTGAAAATTTCTTTGAAAGCTCTCTCACAAACAAAACTCGGGTGGTAAGGATAGGCAATTCTGAAAGTGATGTAAAATCTATTGGTCTTGAGGTTCCACGGGGTAGTGTAATTGGTTCTATACTCTTATTGGTCAATTTGAATGATATTGGCAATTTGAAATTGTACTGTGTTCCTATATTATTCGCAAATGATATTGTATTGTCTTACAAAGGCAACATAAGCTTAAATTGTCTCATAGCGTATATGCAGAAGGTCTTAGATATTGTTACATGGGACGCCTGAGGGGCGTATCTGAGTTCGTGATGGATGGAGGTCTTAGTAAAAATAAAACACCTAAATATAATTTCTAATTTATTCACACAGCTATTATTCCAGGCATTAAATTATCTGTCTCTACTATTACTCTTTTTATTTAAAAGTGAGAACAATATTTAGTGTCTATTTCAACTCTAATTAACATCCTTCTCAATGTCACTGGTTACAGTTAATTAATTCACACTCATCCATTAACACGTGTTCAGCCTATCTGTTGCCATCATTTGTAATGTCTTTCACTCACACATCTAGTTCAATAGTTCAGGCTGCCAGCCGCAATCTTCACTGCTTGATACTCGCAGTCGCTGAATTCCATTCTGCTGGTCATTTTTCTCGCTGCTCGTCTTCTATCGTTAGGAACTCAGCCATTCTACCATTCAACAAAATCTACAACTCCTCGGCTCTGAGGCCTGTCACACTTTTATATCAGTCGACCTGACTATCTGGAAGGTTCAACGCACCCAGAGTCACGATGAGAGAACGAGGTCAGTATTACAGTGCATTCCTCAGATAAACGTATAAATCCTTTCTGCCGAAGGTCCGCAGCAGCGAGTCGACAGGGGGTTATTTTGGCAGAATTCCTCCATAACTCAAAATGCGGATAGGATTAAGGTTTGACTGTCATTAGTGACTCGTCACCCTGCTATCATATCGCTACTCTGTCCTCTTCCACCTGCTGACGTGAGATGGAAGCAACAAGCACATAACACTGCCCACTCCTTAAGTCTGTTCATCCCCAATAGGCACTGCTACATCCGGACTATCATAGAGAGCCATTCGGTCTATGTGATCAACCTTCGCATTTGCACAAGAGCCTTGACAAAAAATCCGAAAGACCACATCATTGAGTTTATTCAGAATCGTGCATGGGGCCTCTCCAACATTTTCATACCTTTGGGCAGAACCCTTTTTTTCTCTGTGGGTTGTACAGCCACACCAGTTGTCCTTGAAATACCTCGCCCGACATTCTCCTAATATACTGCGTATTCAAACAGTCACTATTTACTCTGAGGTGCTGTCGAGCAAAATCATGAATGCCAACTAGTCTCTTAGGTAATTCGCTGGCATAATCGGTCTGCCAAACAGCATCATTTATGGTGTTACCCTTGTGGACTCATAAACTACTAAGCGGTAAGCAAGAAGAAACAATGGCACCTTTCAGTCCCAGTCATTTTGGTTGTCTCCCACAAAGATCAACAGGTATTGCTCAAGAGTGCGGTTAAGCCTCTCGACCATTCCATCCGACTAAGTGTGTAAGGTTGTAGTCGTAGTCTTTTTTCATACCCAGAACGTTTTTACCTCCTGGAAGACCGCAGCTTCAAAGTGTCTTCCCTGATCAGAATGAAGTTCTAGTGGCACCCCAAGCCTCGAGGAGACATGCTCTATTAGTGCATCGGCCACAGTACATGCTTCTTGGTTTGGGAGGGGAATGACCTCAAGCCTCTTGGTAATGGAATCTTGGGCCACCAGGAGATACTGATTACCTCTCTCAGCGACAGGCAAGGGGCCCAGAATATCTACTGCCATCCTCTCCAATGGTTACCTCTAAACATTTCATTTCTGGAGGTAACCTTGTCCTCTGGTTCTTGGGCCATTCCTCGCGGTGCAGGTGTCACACCTTTGGCACTTCACATCTTCCCGACAATGAAGCCTGTAGAATGTCAGTTTAACTCTGTCAAGGGTCTTAGTAATACCAAAGTGCACACTAGATGACACATTAACACCAAAGTACCCACTGCCTACTGTATTATGCAGTTCCTTCAAGACTTCTGGACCCTGCATTCTGGAAGGACCAACTGTAAGCATGTGTGTTTTCCACCAATACTTTCCCAGTTTCTGTAAAGTACACTATTCTTCAGTATGAGGGAATTCCACTGTTCCTAATATGCTTTGACTGCTGCGCTAAGGCTAGATATCTCTTCGCATTTTAGAAGGCAGTCAGCTCCTTTCCACTTTAATAATGGCTACAAGTAGGATCATTCAGCTGATCTTCCCTAATATACCTCATCATTCCAGGTACGTGACCTATCAAAAGATGAAGAATCTTGAATTCTTGTCTTCCGTCTGTACCTTTAGTAATTCACCACTCTTTTCTTCCTGATGTGGTAATTTTCTAGATTAGGGGCTTTTCTGAAAATAATAAAAAAAACTCCAGAAAGTGGTATATTTCGACTCTACTAATAACGTAGAACACGAATATATTGGGGGCATAGCTTTAAAATAAGTACAACATATTTTAAAAAATTGAACAAGTTTGTGAGGTGACTGTTTCTGACAGTTTGTTTACGTTTTGAACGAAACGTTTTATGTCAACAGAAGTTGTTTTCATGAATTCAGCATAGCTTACCTAGTTGATATTGAAGCGGCCGTACTGTTAAAATAAGTACAACATATTAAAAATACTCGCTACATGTACGAGTAACTGATGTTTACGTTGACTAACGTGTGCCGCCATTATTAATGGCTACGCAGTGCAGATTTCACGCAATCTACCGGCGTCCGGCCTTACGTTAGTATGCATGCAGGCAGCGGTCGTGGTCAGTTCGATGGTGCTTCGTTCGTGATTTAAGACGGAAAAAAAGCAAGCAAGACTACGTTTCTGCGTTATATTAGCCTATTAACGAGTGCTTCTGTATATATATTCGGCTGTAAATGAGTGTTTCAGTGCGTTATATTCGCGTATGTGGTGCTTCGTGAAAACTGTGATTTCATCGAGTGATCTGACGTTGAATGGGCCGTTGACAAGAGTATGTACAACCCGCCTACATTGGTGAGTGCATTTATATTATTTGTGTGGGTTTTACGTTCCTTTAAATCCCTAAAATCCTAAATTCGTAGTTTAGTGTGAAACCCACAAATCCTATCCGGTAGCTTAACGTGCAAATGTAGTTATATTACGTAAGTCAAACAAGGCTTTTTCCGGACGTTTATACAGCACAATTTCACATTCTTTCTATACTAACCTTGGATTATTCGTAGGTAACGCAGAACACGACTATAGTAGCGTAGTTAACGTATGACTAATTGTATAATATGTGCCCACCTAACCGAACAGAACCTAACCCCACGATGGGTGAATCACTATTTTACATTTTTAAACTAACCTAGGATTGTAGCGATTTTAACTAACCTAGGATTGTAGTTATTTAAAATAACGTAGGATTATAGGGTTCCCATGTAGTCTGTGATTGTAGGGTGTTGATCGGAGATTTTTTTAATATTGTATAATCTTATATTACTGTACAACCTTACAATCCTAGGTTAGTTTAGAGCCGTACAATCCTAGGTTAGTTTAAAAACGTAAAATAGTGATTCACCCATCGTTGAGTTAGGTTCTGTTAGGTTAGGTGGGTACATGTTAGGAAATTCGTCGTACGTTAATGCCCCTAGTTTATTCGTGTTCTACGTTATTAGTAGAGTCGAAATATACCACTTTCTGGAGTTTTTTTTATTATTTTCAGAAAAGCCCCTAAACTAGAAAATTACCCCTGATGTTTGCAATTATGAAAATAGACAAACATGGCCTCCTTGACAATGCATCTGCATTGCTGTGAAGGCATCCAGATCTGTGCTGTATTTCAAAGTCATATTCTTGAAGATGCTGTATCTACTGGGCTATTTGACTTTCTGGGTTCTTGGAATTTGGTGGCCAGAATAATGAAACATGGTCGGTTCTTAGAATAAAATGTCTGCCATAAAGGTAGGGGTGGAAATGTGAAATTGCATTCACCAGAAGCTCCCTGCATATAACAATGTAATTTCTCTCATCCTTATGCAATACCTTACTAAAGTATTCTAGTGGTTTTCCTGCCAATCTTGAACATGAGATAACATAGCTCGGTAATTATTAAGTTTAAAGGTTTTTCTAAAAAACACAAAAAAAAAAAATCAATATTAGGATATATTTCTTCTCTACTAATCACGTAGAACACGAATATACTAGGGGCTTAGCTTTAAAATAAGTACAACGTATTAAAAAAGAAAAGAACAAAATTGTTTAATGAACAGTAAAGCCAGTTTGTTTACATTACTGAACGAAACGTCTTAGACCAACAAAAGTTGCATTAATGGGTTCTGCACAGCTTACCTTGTTCATATTCAAGAGGGCATAATGTTAAAATAATTCAACATATTTAAAAAACTTGCAAAATATGTTTGTTTACATCTATTAACGTCAGAGGAATTATACCAGCCCCATACCTAGGTGTTTCAATTTACATCCTTTTGTTGTGTTTTACGGTTCCTTTAAATCCCTACAAACCTACATTCGTAGTTTAGTGTAAAACCCAAACATCCAAGGTTAGTTTAAAAATATAAAATAGTGATTCACCCATCATGGGGTTAGGTTCTGTTAGGTTAGGTGGGCAATGCCCCTAGTATATTCGTGTTCTACATCATTAGTAGAGTGGAAATATACCATTTTCCATTAATGATATTTATTTTTACAGAAAAGCCCCTAACCTTAATAATTACCCATAGCTCCAATGCCTACATCACTAACATCAGTCTCCAAAATGCCATCCTTGTCACATTTAAGTCTTTGGTTGTGAAGCCATGGTTCATGTCCCAAAGGTACACAGGAAAATATGGGATCCAATCTTATTTTTGCTGGATACTGTGATACATGTAAAGGGTATAGGTTCTTGGATAGTAACACTAGCAGACTGACTGTCAGCAGGGCCGTCATCTTCCTTGAAAATAAATAATTCAAACATCCAGTAGTAAATATGGTAGAAAAACCCATAATTCAAAGTGAAGACCCCAATTCAATATGTGGGGACGAAAATGAAATAGTTCACAGGGAAGATGAATCCTTTTTGCATTTTTAGGATGGTCATCAAAATGAAGAAATGTAGTGGCGGAAGCACCCAAGAAGTTAGAGGGAATGCGACGACGATCCTTATGACCAGCAAAACCCAAAGTTTGGACAAATTACATAACCTACTACACTAAAAAAAATATTGCTTCTAAAGGGCCCGTCAATGTTTAACATATTTGTAATTTATGCATTATGAATCACTGTCTAGCATCTTTGAGATCAAGTATTCCTTAATGCCTACTTTCACTAAAAGGAAAAGTTTATATAACAAAAATACAATTGAATCCCTTTGAGCTAAAGGAGGCTAACAAGGAATGACTTTCACGAAATGGTTGTTCTAAGTTGGGAATCTTATTGATTGTTGAAAGATGCGTCACCCGCATTTCAAATAAAATGTGTGCTAGTTTTAAAAAAAAAAAGGTACATACCGTGCTCGGAACACAAAGGTTGGTCTGCACATAAAATATAAACCACACTAAAAATAGTATCCTGAGATCTCTTCCTAAAAGTTTATTATTCCGTTCGGTTAGGACGTCCTTTTTAGTTTTTTTTTTTCAAGATTGGAATATACTTCTCCGTACAGACAGAACTGATATATAAATATTGGACATACATTTTACGTGTTTTTCCACAACACCGGTATCTTTGAAGCCCTCCTCACTTAACTTCGCAAGGAATATACTGTAAAATACCTGAATTTCCGCAAAAATTAGAATTATTTCTAATTAGTAACAACTATGTATAACATTTGCTGGTACTATTTACTCTATTTTCGTAAATGTCACTACTCCTAATTTTTATGAATTACCAAAATAATAAACAATAATAATCTTTGAAAATTGAAAAAAAAATTAGTTTTTTTTTGTCTTTTTATAATAAGCTGTATACAAATTTTTGTCAACTTTTTAAGAAATAAAAATCATGCGTTTAGAAGAGATTTAAACAGAAGTGAACAGGTTCCAGTGTTACTGAGATGGTCCCCACCAGGCCTCGCTAACCCTTGTCAGTCAATAGCTGAGGAAAATGTGCGAAGCTATAAATCAGGCAGTATGAATTAGTGAGGGGTGTGCGGTCGACAGCCAATGGGTCTCTGGAGTACTTTTACGATTTGGAGATATTGCTGATGTTGTAGACCAAATCACATACATTTAATACACTTTGCTTGATCAAGGTGCATTGCCTGAAATACCAGAAATAAAAAGTAAAGAATATGTTTATGAAGATTTATGAAGTTTACATTCTGCTTTTATACATATGCAATTACTCTAATTGGTAATTGTATAGAATAGCAGAGTTTGTGAAGGAAAGATAAAAAACCCACAAAAGTAACATTAAGGGGTTTTTCACAGCTTACATTTTTTTTCCTGACAAGTTCGTAAAATGGACGTAGTCACACTTGCCCCACCGCCCTGGTTAACGTAGTCGAGTAAAAAAAAATACAAAAAGTATAATAAATAATTTTAAAATGTCGATTAACCCTTAACCCATACATAAGGATGTGTGTGAAAAAATATCTAAATAAAATCATTCAGAACAAAATGCACGTTCCGTAACGACAGAACTTCCGTGCATGTGAATGCTCGCTGGAGCGCGGCTGTTGAACATATACCCTAACGGCCCAGAATGATTTGCAGCCTCAGGTTGGCATGCAGTGTATATGCCTATAGCGGTAGGTATCCACTAGTGACGATTGTCTGTCTCCGTCTCGCTCTTACAGACGAGTACTCTTCTGAAAATGAGAGAGGTCGATCACAATTTAATTTACCAATCAGTGGCAGTCTCAGCATACGTGATTGTGTGTTTTAGAAGTCTTCGGATTTTCACGGAAAATATAAGTAGTAATTTTTTGGTTATCTACTTACATTGGATATTAGAAACTTTTTTAGTGTAAAATATATGTATCTATTAAAAGTGTTTTCAAACATCTAGAATAAAAAATAATATCGCATTACAGAAGCTATAAAGGCATGTAGATAATTATACGCCTTTATGGCACCCGGGTAACACAAGGACATATAATTTTTTCCAGATAATCTACAAATATTCAAAGCAAAAGTATTGAAATTGTAAATTAAAATTTTATTCATTTTGAATTGTTTTAATTGTTTGTAACTTTTTATAACTTTTGAACGATTTAGAAGGATTTAGACGGTTTTTGCGTCAACCGTAAGGGCTTGTTGATTATCAAATTCGATACGCATGACGAATTTAAAGTTAGAGTAGATGCAGAGTTGTTTTTAGAAATTCGAGATATTAAAAAAAATATATATATGTATACACCCTGATCTTTAAAGAAATTCCTACTATCGTATTTGTGGTTTGTATTGTTAATAAGTTATTGTCCTTATAATACTCGTGTTCTGTGTAATTAGTAGAGTCGAAATATACCACAATCCATGATTTTTTAAAAATATTAAAAAAAAAACCCTATTCTATAAATTACGTGCTAATATAGCACATGTTGATGGGGACCCGGTATTATGTTCTGGCAGTTACAAATACAGTAAAGGCAGCCTACGCCATGCAAGTTATTGAAAATACGGGTAATAGTTGAATCTCTGGTTAAAATGTAGGGAAGTAAATGGTTATTCACTCGGCACTGAATACTCAAATGTTTGGGTTGAAAAAATTTACTATTAATTATGAAAGTTATTACAGAAATGGTGTGGGTGCCGAGGTTGTCCGCACGGCGTGAAAATCCTGTGCAGCCGGCTGGGCCGAGTGCTGAAGTCTGACCAAAACCATGGTGTCGGCTCACACTGATGGTTGTCGAAGCCGACACCAAAAATTCTGTGAAAATAAACATGTACTCTCTTTAGGCTAATACATATTCTACACAATACAATTTCCTGTATAATAACATAATGGTGACTTCCCCATGATAAATTACATGTTAATTATGTTTTTGACTGTGGGATCGTGGAGAGTGTCACTGGACTAAAACCAAAACATAAAAACAAAACGGCTTTGACAGCCAGACTGCTGTGAAAAATGAACACAATTACCCTTTTATGCATTGAAGACAAGTACAAATAATGAAATAACTGGAATAACGGTAAACTGAGGATTTATTTCTGTTTCCGGTAGATTTCTTAAGTAAAATTTTTTCCATTTTTTTTTCCTCCAATGCCTGGGTCCCTGTATTCCAGTTTGGGAAGGAACTGGTTAAACAAGCCCGTCACTAAATAGGGTGTGGTAAGCCATGGGATTATAATTAATTCGCCTATGGAATTTTGAACTCTGTGTCCTGCTTTGGGATTTCATCCCCCACTACTAAGTTGCACTTGGGTTCACGTTGCACTATCACTCCGGTTAGCAGGACGGTCGACGTCACACAGGTTGGAAGGATGCGCTGGTGTTATTTCCAATTGCCAGAACGCCTGAGGCGCTCAGGGGCACACTATGTTGGATCGCTTGTTATCTTTTCCCAAGTGATACCTCTTGATGTAAATTAAGCAAGAGGTTCAGTTGAGTCACCTAGTACATGACGATGTGGCGAGTGTGATCTTTTACATAGACTCATACTGATGCACTCTAAGCCTAGTGTTCTCTTCAGCCCGGTGTCGGCTAGGGGGTGTAGGTGACAGCGGAGTTAAAAATGGTCACGAGGGCACATGTGGATATGTGGTTTACATTAACTTCCCAACTCTTAAGTGACCACTTGACCTAGCAGTCCCATAGGTAACACANAAATGGTCACGAGGGCACATGTAGATATGTGGTTTACATTAACTTCCCAACTCTTAAGTGACCACTTGACCTAGCAGTCCCATAGGTGACACATAAAAGAATCAGGTGCAACACGTGAATGGTAGCTTGATATGGTATTGTGGCCTCAGCTGGTAATGTCTACATGAGTGTGGCAAGCACAGGCTACGATTACCTAAGGGATCTGACCCCGGCGATATTGATGGGCCGCAGCTTGTGTGTGGTGAAGCGGGGTGCTCCCTCTTAAGGCAATGCATGTTGGGCAATGCTGGCCGCTTGAAGTGGTGGGGAGGTGTGGACTCCCCCTCTACGGTCTCATCACCACTGCTGCTGCTGCGGGGCGTTTGTACACCGAAATGTCATTTGTGAAGATGAGGAGGGATACTGCAGTGTTGCTGTCTAGGCCTTATACAATCCACCCACCACTGTGCCAGCCGTCAAACCCACAGTGTCACCTGCTGAGTGACTCCTCATAGGTATTTATGCGAATCACGAAGGAGATCCTTCCCCTAAGGTGCCCTTGTAGCTTGCCATCGGTGATGTCTGCAGAGGTGGGCCTAGCGCCACATGGCATCATTATTCTTCAAGCTTACCCTGTCGGGCCAACAAGTGGTGCTGCTGCTGTGCTTGTGATCTTTGGTGGAGGCGAATCTCTACTGAGCTCCCCCGGATTCCACAGTGTCTCTTATGGGCATCGCAGGTAGAAAGAGGCACAGGAGGGGATTTCCATTAGTTTCAGGTCTGTACTTTCCCTATTTCCTGCTTGGGGCTGCTGGTTTTGTTGCCCATGGTTTCTTCGGGCGCCTTTTTGACTGGGCATCGAAGTGCCAAATGCCTCAATTCTGAGATTTTATAAAGCAAGGTGGAGGCTGTCACGATGAAAGACGCCTTTCCTCCTGCTGCTTATCTTTACCAGGTAGATGGTGTACACTAGCATTTTTTTTTTCATTCTGCTCGCTCCATTTTGGGGGTATCCTGTGCATTAATTTTTCGCACTGCCTAAGAGTCGGTGTTCGCAGTCAAACATCAGCTGTTCCGGTGTTAACCTATGCATTGGGCACATTGCTGATGGCACACACTTCGCTATATAGAAGGTTTGTTCTGGTTGGCCGCCTGGCAGCCTGGCTCGCGGTGTTTTTGCCGGGCTTTGCTGTCCTCCATTTCACCCACACTCCTTCTGTTCTGTCCAACAAGCTCTCCAGGCAGCAATTGTTCTTGGCCTTGTAGGATTGAGGCTGGTGATCGACCCGTAGCCAGATTCACACACCATTGAATGGTGAAAAGGGCCTTTGGCAGGTGTTCGTCTCAGGTTGCGTGGTTTTTGCCAAACCGCAAGCGCAGTTGGCACCTGAGGTCCTTGATTCGACGATTTGTTTGATTAGACCATGGGTGATAAATGGTGCTCTATCCCACACTTAGTGCAAATGATATGCCACTTCCTCGATATGAACATTGTAGCATTGTTGGTAAGTTGTGTTCTGGGATAACCCCAGCTTGAGTAGAATTCGGCCTCTAGTACATGTGCAATGTTATGTGCACATGCACTTGATACTCGGATATTCTTCTGTACACCTGAAAAATAAATAGTTAACTACCACAATGAAACATGTTCCGGCTGTTGTTCGTAGGTAAGGGCCCATCAAATCTAGTGATATTAGTTCAATGATTTGTTTTGGCATGTATGGCTGTTGTGGTTTCACTCTATCTGCGCGGCGGTTCTTGAAGTGATTGNGCGCGGCAGTTCTTGAAGTGATTACATTTCGTCCACTCACATACGCACCTGTGCACGTCCTGCGTGGCACCTGGCCAGTGAAAATGAGTTTGCACATTCCTTGTAATTTTTTGTGCTCCTGAAAGCACTTACAACTGGCTGGCATACAGATGACATAATAACTATTGGTATGCATCTTTGGGAACGTAGACACGCCATGGTGTTCCTGGTTGGAGTGACCTGGTTTCCCCGCACACTCCTTCCACTAGCTACCATTCTCCATTACCATGTGTTATCTCTGATATGTGGCATGGGGTGCATGAGCAGTGTTGTGTGGGACTGTGTTCGACAAATGCTGAGGCTCGACATTGTGGCAGCTAGCTATACCCTCGCAAGATGTTCGGCGGGTGTCTGCTGTAGGGGGCCGCAGGTAATCGCACTCGTCTTAGTCCATCGCTACTGTTTCGCCAAGCGTGCGTGACAGTTCGTGGCGTAACTAGTTTACGGCTCCGGGAATGTGTAGGTCTTAAGACTGTATGAGTAATGCCAAACCAGCCCAATTTTCTCCATGCTTCCTTCATTAAGTGAAGCCACACTAAACATCTGTTGTCTGTTCGCAGTGTGAAGCGATGGTATTCCATGTAGGATCGGTACCTCTTGGCGTCTCACACTACTGCCAGGGATTCGTGTTTATTCACTTCGTACCTGCGTTCCGTGTCTCCAAATTTTGCACTACTGAACCTTATGATGGGTCGCTCTTAATTCTCCCCGAGTTGGAATAGAACTGCTACAAATCCCTTATCACAAGCATCTGTTTGTACAGGTGTTAACTCGGGTCGTGGTGGGCTTTTGTGGTTCATTACGGGAAACCTGGTTTTCATCTTCATGAAACATGCCGTGCTCTGAATTCCACTGGAATTCCTGATTGGGTGAAAGCATGTCTGTTTTGAGTAGTTGTTAGCATGTGTGAGGCCCCACATAGTAATTTATAATCGACAGCATTTCTGGGGTTCGCCGGCTATCATTTTCGTCCATCAGATGGCAGAGATTTTGTATTCATAGTTTTTCAATGTGGCACAGCTCAGTTTGTTTACGTCCAGTCGTTCTAGAACTAGTGATAGGTGTTTCAAATGTTCCTCCCAGTTCTCTAACCATACCAGTATTTCACCAAAGTAAACGAGGTCCAATTTCTGCTATATATCCATCGAGTACTCAGATCATCTAGGCCTGAAAAGTTGCTGGCGCACATTAGAGCCCGAAAGGCATTGCACAAAATTTTAATTTCCACCCATCTGGTACTGTAAAAGCTGTTTAGTTCCGGTCCTCTGGTATGATTGGCACTTTCCAGCACCCTCTACAAAGGACCACCGCAGTCATTATTTTTGTTTTGCATCCTTAACGCTGATGTAGGAGAGTAGTGCACTCTTGGTCATTAGGTTGATGGGCCTAAATCCACACAAAAACACGACGTCCCTTCCTTTTTTGCTGCTAGACTTATTGCACTATTATAATGGCTGCATGTGGGTTCTATCACGCTCTCCACGAGAATTCCCTTCATTTGCTTTTTTATGACCACGCATTGTTGCGGCTGGCAAATTGGCGCAACATCGTAGAGTGGTCTCTCGTGTTCCGATACTGTGATGTGACATAATGGATCGGCTGCCGCAAATACATCGCACCGCTAATGCATGTTGCTGCGAAACAATACTTACATTCCATAGATGTTTAAAGATTTTTGGGCGAAGTTTCCAACCACTTCATAGAAGATTCTCTGTTAGCTAAACAGCTTTTATCGACATGCACTTTTGAAATTAGCTCCAAGAGCCAACACATCTTGCTTCAACAACTGCTTTCTCAATAAGACTATTTACAGAAGTAACAGGAGCCCTATATATACCTAGTTAAAAAGTAAAAATAATTTATGCTATAAAGAAAAAAACCAAATTCTTGACAAACATCAGCTTTCGCTCTTATGCAAGTATAAAAGCACTATTCATAATTCATCGCTCAGTTGCTCCCTGATTTATAATTCTAATCAAACAATGATGGAACGCACATACCATTCGACATCAATGACGAAGAACAAGGACTGCACTCCTCTGTTCACGAAATTGAAATTATATAACGTATTTGTAAATGAATGTAATTGCAACTCCATTCAAGGTTTGTTCAAAATCTCGATGGCCCCCCGACACCCTCTTGCTAAAGGAATACTTGACATCGCCATTGAGATTCGTCAATTTAATCGACACTCTCCTGCAATCGGGAGACTACACACACAACCAGTTGAACAATTACATATGTGCAAAAAATTTAGCCAATTGGTACTTTGTGCCTAAAATGTAAAAATTCAATACGACTCATACATTTCATTGACATGCAAATATTTGGAAATCGCTCGCACATTGTATATATATGTTCAAACATTGATGAACTGAAAGATCGGGGTTATAACAGAAGAGACTGTAGGCTACTATCCACTATCTGCAAACATCTGAGAAATGTAAAGATCAAAAGTATGAAATCATTAGAATGACAGAATGTATATAATAAAAAAAATTAAATTTATGTATACACTAAAATGTGAATATAATTCTTAATAAAATCCATTCGGCTTTGCAGAAAGAAATTCAGTGGCGTATACAAACAATCAAAGTACATGTTTTAGATAAAATTCATGCTAGCATATGCAGGAGGGCAATGGGAAGCTCTAAGTATTATGTCTTACTCGGGTTGTTTATAATCGGGGCAAACGATTGAAACGAGAAATATTTTTGAGGAATGTTATGCAACTATTAAGGTTGACTTGATCATTTAAGTAAATATAGTTTGTATATCACCTGACACACAACATATGAAACAGATTCCTTTCATGCATCTCCTGCATCAATTCACTATGTGAAATTGTGGCTGACATAACTCTGGCGTATGTCTGAACACAAAAATTGCACTTGACTGTTCTAGAAAAGTAACTGGGGCTACCTGATTTTGCATGTTTAAAATAATTCTAGGGAGTCAATAATTTAATGCCAACTGTTAAAAATTATGTGTTGGGCAAATTATTTTGAATTTATTAGCAAACAAAATTGTTTATAGAAGTTTGATTTATATAAAACTTTAGACCATGGGTCATAGAGATTAGGTAATATTTATAATTTTCACAATTAAAAATGTAATTGGCAGAAGTTACCAGCAACCAAATACAGAGAAACGCATTTTTATACACTTTTCAAGAGGACAAGGTAAAAAAACAGTAAATTGAAGGGAAACTTTTAAATTAATCAAAATTACCTTGTGTTTTTTTTGTTTAATAAATACTTCTTTTAGGTAAAATTCTACTTAAAAATAAAATGCATATATATTAGAAATGTCTATACTATGTCACATTTTAAATCAATAATTACAACATAACATGCAAGACTTAACTTCAAAACATATACAAAAAGAAGATTGCAGAACAGGCACCGCAGCAACTTGAACAGATTGTAAACCCAACTATTTAGCTATTACAAACAGCAAAACCTTCACCGTCTAACCATAAATTCATTATACAATTTTATAACACAAAATTGTTCCACAGATGATACATTCGCAAAATCATACTGTACAAACTTTGGATAGTAAAAAACTAAAAATCTTCTAAGTGTTATTTCCGAAGCCACTTTGTTTACAGTGCTGAAGGTTGTTTCCATAGAACCCATAACATGTGAAACACAGTGCGCAGTTGAATATCTCACACACTTGCAGTGACAGTAAGATTCAACTTTATCGGCCTACCTGCTTTCTTCACTTTTATTGTACCCTGATTGCGGTCCCAACCACAGTAGACGTTGTTTTGTACATGACGTAAAATGAGCTGTAACGTTTCTTTAATGTTATATGCGAGAAAATAACACGTTAAATATAAAGGGGATTAAACAGGACCTGGAAAAAACAGGAAAACAGATTTCTACCGTAATGTGATAAAAGAACTAATTTCTCTGATACGAGCATCAACACTTCATCACATTCATCATCAGAGTACAGAAGCTTACAAGCAGCATTGTTTGAACTTCCATTGGAGTATCCACATTGCAGTTCACACAAGACAGGACACAAAGTTATCAATGCTTCTCAGAAGAGTGTGTATGGATGTGTGTCTCCACATTAATCATAGCGCTAAACAAAACATAAAATAACGAACATGACAACTGCTTCTCACCAGCGTGTATCCTCTTGTGTGTACTGACCTCAACCTTACAAGAGAAGTTGTAAATTATGAAAACCATAAAGCCTTCCAAGTGTGTTTCCTGATGTGAACCTTCCCTATCTCATGGCTGAAGCAACCAGAACATATTACCCATATAAATTGTTTTTCAGTAAAACATTTTCTAATGCGCGGTTCTAAACACAGCGTACAATGAAACTTAGCAGAACAAAAGAAATAGGAAAATGGCTTTTCGCCAGTGTGTATTCTAA
Source organism: Clitarchus hookeri (assembly GCA_002778355.1). NCBI lineage: Eukaryota > Metazoa > Arthropoda > Insecta > Phasmatodea > Phasmatidae > Clitarchus > Clitarchus hookeri. The sequence goes on along the minus strand of NQII01000610.1, from coordinate 644,129 downwards.
TGCATTTCACAAAAACACTCTTATAGTTCGATATAATTTCTTTGCGTGTTTTGAAACAAACCCTTGAAAAATCACCCTCGTAGTAAAATGTTACCCTATTTTTTAAATAACTTGTATACCACAAATATAAAACACTGTCATTAACTTTAAAGCATTATATCATTGAACAAATAAAACTTTAACCTAGTACATAGCTTCTATAAAGTGTATTATTTATTTCATATTCAATACAAATCAAAAACAGAGAGAGAGAGAGAGAGCNATAAAACACTGTCATTAACTTTAAAGCATTATATCATTGAACAAATAAAACTTTAACCTAGTACATAGCTTCTATAACGTGTATTATTTATTTCATATTCAATACAAATCAAAAACAGAGAGAGAGAGAGAGCAGCAATGTGTTGGCAACAGCCAGTAAGAAATAGTTCTCAGTTAAAATATTCTTTTAACCTAGATTTTTGGGTATACTATTTGTAAATTAAACATTGCCTATTGAATAATTGAAGTTTTTAGGTAGCACTGATAGAAACACATTTACATCAAAAAATTGTTACAATAAGATATGGCGGCAATAGGCTGCTAGGCTACTGATTAAATTATAAAAAGTCGACAGAATGCACAAGTACTNAAACATTGCCTATTGAATAATTGAAGTTTTTAGATAGCACTGATAGAAACACATTTACATCACAAAATTGTTACAAGATATGGCGGCAATAGGCTTCTAGGCTACTGATTATATTATAAAAAAAAGGACAGAATGCACAAGTACTCACAGGGCGGCACTTGTAGAAGGACACAACACATAAACAAAAGTAGGACAAACACCTTTTCCACGCAAATGCGCTATTATACTACGTTTTGCTGGCTAGGGCATCTTCATCAGGCGCCCAGCGGTGGCACACTGCAGTCTCTTGAACGGTGGTTCGCAAACAGAGAAACTAGCAGCCAGGAGGCCAATTAGAACGAGGCGGCTAATTTGAAAAGTGGAGGAGTTATCATATTTGTAAGCCTGATGTCTGTCTAGATATGATGATGTATTGGTGGGCCAGTTCCCAGCGATGCAGTTCTGCACTATTATTACTATTACGAGGTAAGGCCCACACCACACTGGTTGTGAGATGCTGCAAATGGTTTCTCCTGCAAATTTACTTGAAATGAGAACCACTTAACCGATTTCGGTCAAACAAACTTTATTAAACTTCATGCGCTACATACAAGCTGTACATTACCTAAAATATACATAACTGAACAAGTTCCAACCAATATATGCAGAAACCATATCTCATCACCTAATTCAAATTTATCTTTCTTACGTGAATACAAAATAGGAGCTGGAATCATTGAAATAACACCAGTCTGATTTATAACAGTATCATGAACTGCAAAACTCTTCCAACATATAACATCACTATATCAATTTGAATAATATAACCTACACTTGGCCAAGTTTAGTACGAGCACGAAGAAAAACACATTTTGAATAATCCACTAACAGGATTAATCGTTATATTTTGCAATCCAAACAGTGATTCAACATGCCACCACGAAGATATTACATAAGAAGGTACTATCCAAAGAGGATTTATAGGAATATTGGTGGATTAAAGGTGATTTTCAAAAAATGATTACATTTTTGTTAAGGTTGGTACACAGTGTCAAGAAATTTATGTATTGATGCATTTGTAGTGTAGAATTAGATTGCAAAGTAAAGCGGCTAATCCTGGTAGTGGATTATTAGACATGTGTTTCTTTCGTCATGCTCATAATAGTCCTGCGCCAAGTGTAGGTTATATTAATCAAATTGATATACGTAATGTTATATGTTGGAAGAGTTTGGTGTCTGCTCTATGGCCATTCATTCTCTGTCTCAGAGTGTTTGTGGTGAGGGCAATGGACTCTGAATTGCAATGAACGAACTGTAGCTGGTAGATAAGATATTCTGTTGCACAGTTGTAGCTGCGCTGGACAGGATAACTCTGATTGGTGAGCCTGCTGTTGAAGGAGGTGGAAGACTGGTGTATAGCACAAGAGCTTCAACGTAGGCTATTGCAAGGTTGAGACCCCCCGAGAGTGATGATATTACTGACTGTGGTAGTTATAATGTATTCACGGTAACTTCAAGATTTTCTGAAGCCCTGCTGAAGATCTACTTTCAGAGACCCGATTATGTTTCATTCCGCAGTATGTAAACAAAAAATTGCCATGNGTATGTAAACAAAACATTGCCATGTGACACCTGTCAAACGTTTTGTAAACAGTGCCATGTGGGAACTGTCAAATATTTTGTAAACAAACAGTGCCTTGTGGGAACTGTCAAATATTTTGTTAACAGTGTCCATGTGGGAACTACCAAAATTTATTTTTGAAGAGAAACAATGCCATGATATCTTAATATCTTAACTGTAATATACTATAATAAAATTCTCCAAAAAATGCTAATCAATTTAGCGAAATGTTGTAATACATACAAAAAGGTAGATTGAAGTATATATCGGAACTGTTAATTATATAATTTAATTAAAGTTTACTTATTGTATTAAGATTTATTTACATATTTGCTGTAAGGAAAAAGTTAAATTTTACATAATAAACTTTTGGAAGTAGCACTCAGGTTAAAGATTTCACTGTGATAAATGGTACCGTATTTTATCGCATATAAGTGGCACATTTTATTTAAAAAAAAATTTATTGAAAACTTGGGGTGCGACTTATAAGTGAGAAAAATTCCTCCAGCCCCGCACTAACGTTTCATTTACTACGAATTCACGGCCCGCGGCTCGATTTTCAAACTCTTCAGCGAACAAAATCACTTTCATTTTGAAACCTGCGGTGTAGGCACATCACTTTTCCTTCAAGAAACTGTCGCAATTCTTCACTGCCANACTATGCGGCGGAAAGACAAGTCACGGCTAACATTTGGCACTGAAGAACCAACGCTAATGTGCTGCCATCTCTTGTTCTCCACAAAAAGCTTTCGAAAATAATCGATTATCACCAAAATTCGATTCCTTTTCCTTCTTTGCGAAGGGAATAACGTAACGGAAATATTCAAATGCCTTTCTATATTTTGCACGTTTATTTGATAAACTGCAGAAATAACATCGCTAATTCTAAAATTACATCTTAACCTAGAATTATCTTGTAAGCAGAAAGAATGTGTTACGTTAGTTTTATAACCACAATTCAGCGTCTCCAATATCCAATATGGCGTGGTTATACTTCTGAAAAAAACATGCCCAAACGTACAAGATGGAGTGTATGAGTCCGCTGGACAGACACTGAAATTTATTTAATTTCAATTAATAACANAGGGAATTACGTAACGGAAATATTCAAATGCCTTTCTATATTTTGCAAGTTTATTTGATAAACTACGGAAATAACAATGCTAATACTAAAATTACATCTTAACCTAGAATTATCTTGTAAGTAGAAAGAATGTGTTACTTCTGAAAAAAAGTGCCCAAACGGACAAGATGGAGTGTATGAGTCCGCTGGACAGACACTGAAATTTATTTAATTTCAATTAATAACAGTGAAATCTTTACCCATGAGTGCTACGTAAAAGTGTAAATATATAGTTTAGCAATATTAACTTTACAATTACGGCATTAAATTTATATATATTAATATTTAACCTACAAACTATTTTTTTCAGCTATAACCAACATGTCCCTTCAAAATCCGTTGTTAATTCGTACGGACTTTTAACAAATTATTATAATTTATTGAAAAAATATACTTAAATCTTAAAACAACCAATTTATATAGTGCTTCAGTGCTAAAAGTAAGACAAAACCTTTTTCCATATATATTTTTTTTATAACCAATTGAACATGTAACTCCTAGGGTGATGTTTCAAAGGTTCTTTTCAAAAGTATCGAAGATACCGTGAATGGATTATACTCATGGATACACACACTCGCACAAAAGTTGGACGAACACATTTGCCATGAGTTAGTCTGACTTGTGTGGGTGTCTGTCCACAAGTACGAGGGTAATCCCAAAAATAAGGTTTCCTATTTTATTATAAATAACGTTTATTGTCTAAATTATTTACATCATTGTAAAGGTTGAACATAGGTCTCCTATTTTTTCATACTCGTACAAAGAACGGTCAGTGCGGCTATTGGCCACATTGTTGTGATGTGTGCTTCCCGACCTTTCAAATGAGCATGCGCGCGCCTCGCTGGGACGCTCAGTCTTGGCTTGGCAGCCATTGAGAATGGAGTTACCGTTTGACGTTACCGCCAAGTGCGAAGTTCGCGCAGTTATTCGGTTTTTGAATGCAAAAGGCGTTGAACCGATTGAAATTCATCTTCAATTGAAGGAAGTGTATTGCGAGTCGTGCATGGATGTCAAAAACGTTTGCAAGTGGTGTAGAGAGTTGTACAACCGGTCCTACTGAAATTCACGATGAACAAAGTAGCGGGAGACCGTCAATTTCCGACGAGACAGTCGCGATGGTTGAGAAAACCATGCGTGAAGATCGGCGGATCACTCTGGATGTTCTCTCCATTTTGGTTCCTGCGGTTTCCCAGAGCACCATTCACGGGATTTTTGACGGAAAAGTTGCAATATCGGAAGGTGTGCGCAAGATGAGTACCACGAATGCTGACGGAAGACCACAAGCGGCACTGTAATGATTCTTCCCGCGAATTTCTTCGCCGCTATGCAGACGAAAAGGACAACTTTTTAGACTCGATTGTCACGGGTGACGAAACCTGGGATTTCCACTTTACACCTGAGACCAAACAACAATCACGCGAATGGCTGCATCCCTCTTCGCCCAAGCCGTGAAAATTCAAACAAACACAGTCTGCCGGTAAAGTCACAACAACTGTGTTTTGGGATCGAAAGGAGGTATTGTTGGTCGACTTTATGCCTCCTGGGACCACAATAAATGCTGACAGGTATTGTGAAACACTGAAAAAACTCAGACAGGCAATTCAGAACCGGCGAAGAGGAATGTTGAGCAAGGTTGTGAACATTCCCCATGACAATGTTCGCCCACACATCGCCGGTCTAACCGTTGCTCTACTTCTAGAGTTTCAATGGAACATCATCACCCACCCTATAGTCCGAACTTGACACCCAGTGACTACCACCTGTTCCCTAAGTTGAAAGAACATTTGGCGGAAGGAGATTCAGCTCCGACGATGAGGTGAGAAATGAGGTTCCACGCTTCCTTAACAACATGGTGGCGAGATGGCATGACATGGGCATACAAAAACTGTCAAAGCGTCTACAAAAATGCATCGACCTAAATGGTGATTATTTAGAAAATAGATAAATGTTCAACCTTTACAATGATGTAATTATTGTAGACAATAAACGTTTTTCTTATGTATAAAATAAATAGGAGACCTTATTTTTGGGATTACCCTCGTACCGCCCTGTGAGTACTTGTGCATTCTTTGTACTTTTATATTGTATTCATTCAGTAGCCTAATGGCCTATAAAGTATTTAAAAAAAAAAAGTTAAACTAATCTTTTGAACTTCTCAATGTAGTATTTTAGGTCAACTTATGAAGCTAGAAATAACCAATATGTACACACAAATATTATTGTTATTCAGTGATGAAACTGAAATACAAGTAACCTTTCATTTAGCATTGCTAAATTCTGTAAAAAAAAATTAAATAACAGAAAAACAATTTGTGTCATTCACAAATTTTTGTGTAAGAAGACTAGCATCTTAACCCTTTCTGGGTCTGGCCTGTTCCGTTTTTGGTCACATATTAACCAAGCTGAGCTGAAAAGTCTCTGAAAAAACTGTAGATGGCAGGGTAGGCAGATACTTCTTGGCGACTGCCCTGTCTCTGGAATTCAACTTTAATTTTCTAGAACAGCAGCACATCAATATCTGGTTGTATGGCTGGTTCTCTGAGATAACTGTCTACTTCAGTAGTAGCGGACAGTTCAGAATTTTTCACAATAGGGGCATCTTCCATTACAGTGCAATAAAAATTCCACATACTATGCTTTTGCCCAGTCAATTGGACAGTGTTTGTATGACTAACCTGTTGGCAAAATTATTATAATTTGTTATCTGTACCATACATTTTGTGCAATTAGGAACAAAATACTTTTTCTTAATTTTTACTTACCAGTTCATCAGCAGTAGTTTTGGAAGAGGCATCTACACAATCTACTACCATTATAAGTTTCTCTCGTATAGAATTTAATAATGCGGGGGAAGAAAAAGTAAATTCATTGAATCTGGGATCCAAAAGTGTGGAAACTGCACCCAATGTCTGCTGCTCCAAATGACAACGTATCGGGAGAGAGGCTTTCAGATCGTTCAATATTCCCTGAATACCAGATCCGATTTGTGCGGGTTTCTCAAGTTTCTTCTTGTTGCTATTAGCAATTGGAATGACCTCAGATACATCAACTTTTGATGAACTCGCAGCAAATATTGCATGATCAAAAATTCTCAGCATGTCAACAACGTGTTCCATAAGGTTCCAGCTGTGTGTAGATAATTCATAAGGCAACTTCAGGTATATAGCTGCTATCAATTTTGCATGCTTCTGTTCAAACCTCCGTGACAACATGTGCAAAGTGGAATTCCACCTTGTCACTTCTTCATGAATTAGCCTATACTTGCTACAATTTACTGCCTCCTGAGCTTTATGTAAAACTTTGCAAGCATGTGCAGAGTGTTTGAAATGTCTGACAATTCATGTATTTACCTGCTTTGAACTGGGAAGTGCATCCTTCAGAACAAGTTGTAATGTATGGACCAAGCAAAGAAGATGATGATAGCCTAACATTTCTAAGGCAGCAACGACATTTCTTCCATTGTCCCTCACGACTGCAACCATCTTCTCTTGCTAATTCCACTCAGTAAATGTTTTCTTTAAAAATTCAAAAAGATTTGATGATGTGTGGCTAACCTCTGGGAAAGGCACAACGTCAATACAAACCTGGTGAAGAACAAAGTCATCAGTGGCAAAGTGTGCTGTAAGACCAAGATAATCATCGTTTGAAGTCAATGTCCATAAATCAGTTGTAAAACCGACATTTTCTGCATGTTTCAGAAGTTCTTGATTTTTCTCTCTTGTCTTCCCATATAGTTCTGGAACAGTCTTTCCAGCAATGGTATTTCTAGATGGTAGTGTGTATCATGGTTCAAGGTGTGTCTAGTTCCTAAATTCCCTGTCCTAAACAATACTAAAATGACAATTATCCCAACATATCATTTTTGCTATATTCTGTATAATGGCTGTAGCTCATGGATCACCTGGCTAAAATGACGTTTTCTTCTCCCAGAGACTTGTCAATGTCTGCTGATTCCGTTCTTGTTTGAATTTCTTATGTAGATCTACTGAAGATGCTTCTTCTGGACATTTTAATTTGCAGGGAACACTGGATGACTTGCTGCTACATGCATCTTTGCCCAAAAGATCTTCTGAAACATTATTATTGGCAATTTTCTTTACTTGTGTTTACTTAAGTGTTTTCTCATGTTACTAGTTGTGCGACTAACCCCACCTTGTGAGCACAAACTGCAAAGCGCTTAATTTGCATTGTTTTCATAAACTGAAGAATAATTCCACACATCACTAGACATTTTGTTCACGTCTAAGAAAATAAAATCCTCAGTACATTGAAAACTTTATAACACTACCCACCTGCATACTTTTAGAACAGATGGAAACACCTACAAGCATAGGTTTAGATGTTAGTTGCATTTGCCACTTGGACAACATTAAGGGTCTAAAATATTTGGTGAAGGTAAACATGAAAAAAAAATTGCTTCAAATACGTTTAAGCAAGACTGCTACAACTTACGCCTTGCAAACATTGATCACCATACTGCAATTATCCATGCTGTAAAAAATAATGTGTGAAAGGTATAAATTTTTTATTATCCTTAAATGGATGCGCACTTATTTTCAAAACCAAAAATATATAATACCAGCTGCAGAGTTTTTAAGTACACAATTATACTATTTGCATGAAAAAATTGGAAGTTGTTATTTATTATTATAAACAAAAAAAATAAGCAGAATTATTTTTAAAATACAGTGCCTGGGAATACAATAAATTATTAGAACTGATTGGCAGGAGTATGATCTTAACTGTTGGCAGTACTGCTGCAAAATAAATAAAAATGTAATGGCCATGTTTATTTTTACGTGTGTCTTATTTTCCTATTTTGATAACGACACAGAAGCTTATATTTTATTATTCTACCGCAAATAGTAAGTACATTTTTTTACGTACATAAGCATAGAATTGTGGTTTGCCGAGACTTGAAATGCACTATGGTTAAACCTAATTTCAATTAATGATAACTTATAAGAATCGGGATCGAGGTAGACACTAGTTCTCATGATTCTCATAATGCAAAGGAATCGAGTAATTGAATTTTACATCCTTACTTGTAAGCCTTTAAATTTATATAAACCCTATTGTGGGAATGAAAACAAATGAAAGTGGTCATGAACAAACTCAGTTACACCTGTCTCCTTGCCTCTCCACCATCACAATACTGAATTCACCAAGCTTAGAATTTTATCTCGGGAACATCATTAAGGTTGTGAATCCTATTGAAAACCTCACTTAAATACTTGCAGTGTTACACCCACACACTCATAACAACCATACTATGACAGGTACTAGCCAAACATTTCTGCAATATAAGCCTCTTGTGCATGTAATTTGTACTGTGCAAATTACATTGAATAAAAAACAAAACTGAAGATGATCTGGTATTTGGCAAATCTCTTGACAAAGTTGGCTTTTGAAATTCATTTAAATTTAATATCAAATGTTTTAATTTTGCAGTAAATTACATACTTTTTAAACAAATGTATAAACAAAACCCAAAGTTTTGCCAATTTGTGAGACAGAATAGCTGAACACATTTTTTAGGTGAGATTATATCAACGTACATTATGCTGCAAGATTGTCCAAAATAACTGTACATGAGAGTTTTCCTGAATATTAACACTTTGCAAAATGTGTGGATGGCAATAACATTTCACAGATTTGATTAACTTTGTTAAAGAAATGAAATACTGAATATGGAACTATGCAATCATTTTCTCCTTGATGCAGTGTGTGTATAAAAGAATGTGGTGGAGTCTGCTGCCTTGTTAATATTAGAAACAGACCTATTCTTCCTGGCCATTGTAATGAGTGCATGAGGTATGATGACAGGGTGAACTAGTTGAAGAAGAGAGATTAGTGGTGTGCAGGAATGGAATTTAGCCATCAGGAAAAATTTGGGCAGGAAACTTAAATTTCCCTTGGTAATTCTGGAAAAATTGGGAAAAATATTTTAGATTAGGTAAAGAAGTATGTGTGTTGCTAGGCCTAGTGAATAACATTCTATCATGACTTATTCAATAAAAACAAAAAAATACATATAGAATAATGACTGTGTGTTGTATTTTTTTGTATTTTAATACACTTAGTTGTTGTGCTTCAAATTAATCCTCTGGGTTTGGAGCACTTCTTTAAACTACTTGCTTCAATTTTAATAGGAAAAACCCTTATAATATTTTTTTTAAATAATAGAAATTTGGACTTGTGACATGATAACACAAAAATGTCACTTTAAATTTGTTTAAAAACATTGCCTTGATGTTTTCAGTTTGCTGCTATTTTCTTTGTAATTTCATGACGTCTACTAAGGAACCTTCACATTTTTCGTTCCATTTTTGGTAGTAAAATGTGTGTACATTGACATAAATTTACCCAAATGAACTTTCAGTGGGATGTTTTAACGTCCGTGAACACACACTTAAAATCACGTAGTGCAACTGCAATCGCAGCCAAGTCGCATCGGGCAGGTTATGAACAAAACATGCCGAATCTGAATGCTAACAAAGCTAATTCATCTATTGATAACAAAATGAAAAATATCTAAGTATATTAATTAAAAATTTTGCTTATAGCAAATTTGCTAAGATTTGGAGTTTGTCAATGTCTTGGCGACAAGTGAGCACAACACACAATTAAAAACAAACACATTCCGAACGAAAAACAAAGACAATTTGTAATGTTCCGCCTTTGTTACGTTTACGTTATATTTAAAATATTACAGCCTCACAAGTGGGACGCCATCTTGTAACGTTCCGGCACTTGTTACATTGCGGAATGTTTACGTTGCCACGGCTTGCTCAGGGTAGAAACACGAGACTCAGTTAATTGAACACTAGTTACTTAAGAAAAAAGTTCCAGATTAGTTTGATATATATATATTTTATTTATCTTTTGAATGACACAGTTCACATACGAATGTCCAGTATGCAGAGTACGAACCTTTACCATTAAATATACTATTGCAGTTAACAGTGCCACAGTCGTTTACTTAATGATGTTCTTAAAAAAACTGACCCGAAGAAACTTAAAATGTGGCTACCTCCCACACCGGCTGAGAAATGATATATTAAAGTCTAGTTGCCGATGTGGGGGTTCTAGTCCTGCCCGAACGCGGCCTAGGCTAGCATTGCATGATACTTCTCGACGACGTGAAGTAACTCTCCCTGACGACTGACTTGAATAAGACTGACCTTAGGGCGACAGACAGATGCCCTTTTTGTGCTGCCTATCACCCCCCTCTCCTGAGATAAGCGCCCGGCACGCACGCTCTCCACAACGTTATCGTAACTGACTGCTCCGCACGAACTAATCCTGCGCCGTCAACAGAAACTAACCTCTCGTACAACAAAAACTTGTTGACGTTGCCTGATCCACAGAAACAAACTAATCTAATTAATGCTGACGTTTCCCCAAAAAACCAAAGTTCGAAACGAAACACAACCCGGACTCCTGATAAAACGTAACCTGGCAAACGTCCTCCCGATAATCTACAAACGCACACGTCTGCCGGATAAACTATCACGGGAAACGAGCCACCACGGCTTTAAACTTGAACCCAATAAAAATATTACGACGTTTTCCAAAGCTTCATACACACGAAAGAATTTTACACCCGAGTCCCGAAAAATTACGAATATTGCGTCATTACAAATTTTCTGGTGTGTTATAAATCGTTTTAACCAACCCCATTTTAAAAAACAGCATAGTCTCGGTAAAATAGTTTAACATTTGGAGTCGAATTAAACATCGTGCACTAGCTTATTTTTACGTGAATGTTTAGGTTATGAATGTTGAAACTTGCATCCCACATCTACCAGCAATCGATACTTGCAATTTATAGATGTCACTCTCATATCAGACAAATTCAGTGTGCATGGTTCACAGTAACTTAATAATAGTGCAAGTTTGCACCCACTTTTAGTTAATTTTTGCAATAAATATGTAGTCTGAACGTTACATAATATATGACATATAGAACATTTTTAGCTTCTGTAACAAACTTTGAAATCCGTGAATAAGTGGAAAAATCTATATTTTCTCGACTAGATTTGATTCATCAAATCATAATTGCTTATGTAAAGGGTCGAAACAAAGCTTCTCACATTTAACCCGACTTGTATTTTAGTTGGAACAACCTACGGGCAGGAATATAAATTTTTCCCAAAAATATTGGGGGAAAAAATTATTTCCACCCGACAAGAAAATAGTAATATATTCCTGGAGTTCAGGATCCCGCACACCCCTAGTAGAGGGAAAAGAACTGAAACACCTTGTGAATAGCCCTTTGTCATAATAGTTAGTGTCACACAATGCATGACAATCTCTGAAATTCCCAAACATTGAGCAAACTGTAGTTTCTACTAGTAACAATTAGGTTTCTATTTTTGGTGGTGGTCTTTGTAATCTGCTGTTTCTTCTTTGTTGGGCGGAGTTGTTTCCCTTTGCTCAAAAGACACTTGCTTGCAGGTGGACTGGACGCCCAACCTGTGGCTGTGTCTCAAGTGCGGCAACGTGGCATGTGGCCGCATGCGCCGTCGGCATGCCCTGAAGCACTACGCCACCCCACACTCGGAGCCACATGACCTGGCTCTCAACACTGATGACTGGAGAGTGTGGTGAGTTGAGGCTGCTCAAACTTTCTTTGCATGTGAAATTGTTTGGCCAATTGTGGGTACTAATGTGTGTGCGCACACAAACACAATTTACAATTATTCCACGAGTTACTTCTTATGTATGGCAGCAAATTGCTTATTGCTACCCTAAACACTGAAAAATGTGCATTTGTCATTACTGTAGCTTCTTTGTGCCAAACGTCTTGTCTGGTGTGAAGATTTGATAGTTTCCAGAAAATATTAATGTGGTAGGTTGTTAAAAGTTATTCAAAAATTATTTTATCGTACTTGGTGTTTGCCACTGTTGTAAGTTTCATAAAGAATCGATGCAGAACTTGTATTTTGATGTAGCATGTCACGAGTGCCTTTATTTAACCTATATGTACCTCAGATGTTCATATTTTAATTAGCTTGTTTAAAGGAACATCTTGGAACTACTAGACAGTAATGATAACAGTTTTTAGCTTCCAGCAGATAATTTTTTTTGCAGGCTCTATAGATGTGCTGGAGAACTATGATTTTAGTTAAGCACAATGTTTAGCTCCATGCTTGATGTTAAATAGTATTGAATTTCAAAGTTACAAGAGGTAATTTATATGTTAGAAACTGCTTAAGACCTTCTCCTGTTTAAAGCAGTATTTACTTATGAATTTTCTTCTTCGACGGATTAGGCATTTTAAACCTGTTTTGGCGCCCATTTCGCTCTGGGTCTTCCTACATCCCTTTTTTCTCTCGGTTGGTATCCCATTGCTAAAGCTGGTTGTCTACTTTCTGACATTCTTCATACATGTTCACACCACTTGTTGTTTTTCTTCAGCTTGTCAAGCAATGGTTCTACTTCAAGTTCTTTCTGTAAATCGGTAAGGTCAACCCTAATGTTGATCTAATAAATTTAATTCCTGCTGCTTGAATTTTTTAATTTATTTTTTATTTATCTCATTTCCATAAGTTAGAACTGGTATTGCAATACGTAATATTAAAAAGATTTACTTTTGTATCTTTTCTTGTCTTATTTTTTAAATGTCTATGAATTGTTCCGCAGATTTTTCGGAAGTTATTTAGCTTTTTGTCTGGATCTAGTATTTTATTATAAGAAATAACATCCTAAATATTTAAAATACTGAACCTGTTCTATTGCAGTCGAACCACGTTAATACATCCCCGTTTGTTATGAAATTCCCATTTTCGCCAAGTGTTGTTACAATCCCAAGAACCGATATAGGATTTATAATGTTCAGCTATTACTTTAATACGAAATACTGTTAATATGTAATATTGAATTATTTTATCCCCCTTTCCCCACTGATGTCTTTGGCCCTTGGCCAATCTTCATTACATTTTACACACGTGTCGATGCACTAAACACAGGCATCACATGACCCTGTGCCTCATGCACGCACTGCCCATGATGGGCTTATGCTGGCCAAGGAATGAGGTCAGATGACATTGTGATAGTAGTACATGATTTTGACTCCTACTGAGCATTTATAATTCATGAGTTGTTGGTGCTAATCCTGCTAAAGTTGAAATAGTAAAGTTGTGAAAAATTTTGTTGTAAGATACAAAACAATAAAACAAATTTATTTGGAAGTATTATGAAATTTGTAAATAACAGCAAAGTAAAAATACTAATAGAAATGTAACTCATAAACTGTGCCTATTACAGCAGTCTGTATTTAACATTTTGGTGTTACTTATGTTACCATTTTGTAATAAGTTATTTTGCATACAGTGTAGGAGAACAGAATTTGAATTGTTTAGCTACCGATTTTTTTTTTTTGACTGGTTTCATTTAAAGCAACATGCTGGTAAGAAGGTCATGATAAATTTCAAGTATTCAGAAAAGACTAGTAGAAAACTGAATGGCTAGGTTGCCTTCAGCCTTGTGAAATGTGTGCTATACAACAGGTTTGTTTCAGAAATTTTTACAGCTGCATATTACGGCATCAGAAGTATATTTTTATGGAAATTTTACTTACCTATTATTGCTTATTGATATGTAACTGTAAAAATCATGTGGTTTCTTTGTTTCAGAACACAGACATGTCGTTTATGTGTTCAGTTTCACTTACAGAATTCTGTCTGTAAGAGTTGTAAAAATAAAGGTCAGCAAAATTTTTAGAATAATGTGAGGAGGTTGTAAAGTTCCGTCTTTTATAATATTACCGCCTCACAGGTAGGCGCCATATTGTAACGTTGCGGAAGTATTACTTGTTGCCACAGCTTGCTCATAGGTAGAATACGAGACTCAGTTCCAGGTGACACCGATTAAGTAAAAAGAAGAAATTCCAGATTAGTTTGCTTTATACTTTATTTATCATTGAAGTTTCACAGTGCTGCACAGACGACTTTCCAGTTTGCAGAGTACGAACTTTCACAATTAGTTATCCCAGTGCAGAAAACAGCGCCACAGTAGTTTACAGTTTGTTAATGTCTTAACTTGCATCGCAAGACTTAAGTTCCGAAGGCAGGAGGGATGTTTGTTCCCTCCTGGCACCCTAACGACCCCCCACACCGGCGGAAATAAGTTGATAGAATTTAAGTGACGTTAAATTGAAAAAGAAATGCGAACAAAAGGTCTTACTGTCACGGGTGCTTGCCGGTGTGGGTGAAATTCTTCACGCCTAACGCGTCTTCACACGCCCGATGCGCCTTCTTCGACGGTTGGTGACTTTCTCTCCTAGGCGATAGGCACCACCAGTATATATTAGGCAGGCCTATCCCCCCTTTTCCTAAGATAAGCGCAAGGCCTCCGGCGATGCCAGTAGCGTCATCCAAACTACGCTGTGTCTCGCGCTCACAACATGTTGTTGTACTCGCAACTGCGTCACGTCGCAGCCACATAACCAAAACAACAACTTTCGAAAACCTTTCGAAACTAGACGGTAAACGGACGTAAACAGCAGATGTCCGCACACGTCTGCTCGACCAACAAACACGGGAAACTAGCCACCGCGGCTTTACTTGAAACTTGATAAAATATTACAAGGCTTTCCAAAGCTAAATACACACGAAAGAATTTACACTCGTGTCCCGAAAAATTAAGCATATTGCATCATTACAAGGTAAAAGGAAAACTTCAGGAAATTTTAATATGTGAAAGTTGATTTTACACACTGGCAGCTTGTAACCATCATTGTAAAAAGTCATGAAGTGAGTTTTTTTTTATTTTTACGAATGTAGTATCTAAAGTATGTGTCAAAATGTTTACAGGTGCTACAGCTGTGATGACCAGATACCAGCAGCTCAGAAGCGGAAACTTCTCGAGTGCGTGGAATTCGTGAAGAGACAGACATCTGTGTTACTGCTCCCCTTGAACTGCAATGCTAACGGTATGGCATACTGAGGTGCATATGTACAGTATATACCTCAATATAGGATGACCTCAAAAATAAGACTTGCCAACATTTTGACTTCAATATTTACCTAGCGAAATTCTTTGCACTATTTCCATTAAAACGTAAGAAAGTCACTCTGTCTTGGTATGTCCCCATATTTTTGTAATTATAAAAGCATAGTCTTGTAATGCTTTTAAAATTTTAAGAGGGTTGTTTTACAATAAACACAAATTAGTGGCAATCACTTGCTACTACTCAAGCTAATTTTTTTTAATACAGTCAAACCTTGATTTTACACACACTCATGGTTCCCCATAATTTGTATGTATGATTCATAACAGCCAAATTTCAACCCATATAGATCCCCTAAAACGTCGAAATTGCATCCAAACCGTATATTTTGCTAACGAAGTTATGTTCACATGTATCTGATGGAAAAGTTATTGCTTTTACTTTTTTGTTGGTGGAACATAAATTTATGTTATTAGGGTAATGCATTCCGAGTAAAATGATACCTCGGTTATGCCGAAAAGACTTAAGTTAAAATGAACTAAAAAGCAGACCATAACTTCACGCTTATGCTTAAAAAATTGCATCGGTGATATGGCCGGTGTTTACATTACCCGCGAGGAATTAAGACATTACATGTTTTCATTGATTAAATATTAATTAATTTAATTGGGTGATGTATTCGGAGCAAAACGGTACTCTAGTTATGCAGAAAAGACAGCTGAGCAAGCAAAACTTAATGAAAAAGCAGGCTGAAACGTGGTGTATATGCCTCCCGCAGCATTAGTGACTTGGCCTGTATTTAAATTTTGCACGAGGAAATTGTGCATTTTATATTTTTTTCATTAATGAAATATTCTGTATTTACTTGTGAAGTTGTTGCCATCACATAATGCCCGCACCCTTGTTTTGAGAGACAGTATTTGGTATTTAAATTTCACAGCATGTTCCCCACACACACCTTATTTGTAAAGCACCCAGTGGTTGAAAGATGATTTTGGACATCCTTGTAGGTAGTGATCAACATGTAGCTGTTTTAAGGACAGCTGGGAATTCCATTGCTCTCGAGTCGTGAATTCTTACAGGCTGCTCTAGTAAGGGGGAAGTGTTGGAGGGAGGGTAGAGTGCGCTTGGCCACAATACTGCAAGCCATTTTGTTAGTTTTTGTGTGTTTCGAGTGGTTTGAATTTGGAGTAGTGTTCAATAAGGTTTTTAATTGCTATAAGCCATGTAAAATTTGTACACAGCAAATTTCAAGTGGTGTGTGATAACATATGTTGAACATGGGAGTCGGGTAACTGTGCGGGAATACTGCATTAATGAAAAAAGTAAGTGCAAGTAGAGGAAACAAGAAGAAAAATTTTGGAATAAAAATTCAACTAAGAATGCTTTTGTGGACCCAAGCATGGCAAGTTCCCTGAAACTTTGCTTTGTTTCTCGCGAGTGTTTATGCATGCACAAATTTGCTTGTGGTGCTAACATTTGGTTCTGCGCAAACCATTGCTTCAAGGAAATAACTTCACAAGGTTTTGCTTTGACAGTAGCCATAGGTTGGCTGCCCTTTCGTAACAAAATATCTGGTTTCACAACAAATATTAGAAAATTAATGGTACTTAAGTTTGCACTGTGATACCTTGGTGATTATTTTTGTCAAACAAATTGTCATTGTGTTTTCTTTACAATGCAATACATATATTGAATTGTGAAATGTTAGCAAACATATGCAGTAAAACAGATTAAACAATCAAATTGCACAAATTATTTAAGTAGTAATTTACAACATCCTTATAATTGCTGAAGACATTCAATATTATATACATGTTTTTTAGCGTTGATGTATGACATGGATATGTTTCACTAGAAATTGTCTTTGGGGTAACGTTTATGGATATGCAGTTTTAGTTTACTATGATTTAGGTCTACAGTATAATTACCGTATTTCGGTGTGTATTGGGATGGGAAAGATTTGTAGAGGCACAAACTGTGTGGAATATCATCCATAATGCTGGATACCAAGAGCGAACGGCTCGTAGAAAGCCTTTCATGAGTAAGGCCAACAAAAAGAGGAGGCTTGTGTATGCCATCGAGCATAAAAATAAAGGTTTCGAATTCTGGAGGAACATAGTCTTCAGGGACGAAAGTAAATTAAATTTATTAAAGTCAGACCGCCACGTGATGTGGCGTAAGATGAATGCCGAGCTGGAAGAAAGAAATCTTCAATCCACTATAAAACATGGTGGCTGGTCGATTTTTGTATGGTGATGTATGTGTGAATGGTGTAGGTGACTTAGTTTTTATTGAATGAACGATGGATCACATGGGCTATATTGAAATCCTGAAGGAGCAGCTGACCAACAACAGCGTTCAAGATATGGCTCTGACCGAGGTATACATCTTTACCCGAAGCATATGCTCCTGAACACACAGCGTTGGCTGCTATATAATACACCTAAATGGATGCAGACACTTCCTCAATTGCCCGAAATCAATCCTATGGTCGGTTCACGACTGGAAGAGACTTTCTTGAAGCCCTGCTAAAGATTTACTTTCAAGCCCATTTTGTATCCTTCCGCCAAAGGTAAACAAACATTGCCATGTGGCAGTTACATGACAATGTTTACATGCAATGTTTACATTCCACTGTGTGTGTATATGTGTTCGTACATGCACGTACCCATTACAAAAGTCATTTAATTTATATATTATTAATGAATATTCCACAAGCGTAAAGTTTTTAATCTTAAGAATTTCACGCAAAAGAATATGCTATGTCAGCGAAAAAACATTTCATTTTATAAACCCGAAATGTGAGTATTTTGATGAATCAATAGTTGTTGTCTATTTACAATCAATTGTTAGTGACTTTCGATAAATTCCCGTACATTGAAGACAAGATCATCAGTATTGATCTAAATTGCTACAGACGTTAAAATGGCGTGGTGGTTGAGCCGGATATTTCGCTCAATTGTAAAATGTTATTTAAAAATGGCTGCGACTGTTTTCGACAGGACGGCAGAGTTTGCGAGTGAAGGATTCTACGTCTTCGACAATGTGAAAACAATTCTTATGTGCAAACACTGCAACATTAGAATAAAGTAGCAAAGGAAAGACACGTGCACGAAACACATAAAAACTAAAGAAATTAGAACTGAAAGGGAGCACAAATTAAAACCATACGTTATTAAAAACCAAATAATAAAGAGCGGATATTAGTAAAACAAGACAAATAAATGAATTATTATAGGTTAAACGAGATAATCGCACAAATTCTCTGGCACGTGTGTCAACAACAAGGACTACGAAGGTTAGTAAACAAATGGCCGCGTTACTTTAACCTTGAGCGTAATCTTTTGACTATGCAAGAAACGATGAAATCTAAATATGTTAGCATCACGTCATTAATAATTGGCATAATAAGATACAATTCTTTCTGATATCCATTTGTAAGCGATAAATTAACAATTACGTTAAAACTTTGGAACTATTTCCTCTCTTTGTGCTGGCAACCTAACGGCATAACTGTATCCGCGCTCGCCACTGTTAGTAATGTTATATGCATGTCGCTAACGGCTAGGGGTTTTTTTCAAAGGTTGATTTTCAAAAGTTTCTTCCAGTCGTGAACCGACTGTATAGAGGATATTTTGGCTCACCTCAGACGAAAGAGTGCATATGTACCCCATTCTCTCCAAGATGGACCTGCAAGAATTAATGCTATTGAAGTGGCGGAGACTATCGACCGAAACGACAAAACCTTTGCTCACGTCCATGCCAAGGAAACTGCAAGAAATTATCAAAAGCAAAGGAGGTACTGCTAAATATTAAAAGGCAAAAGGACTTGGATGTTGGGTTCGTGTGTTCCAGGCGAATACTTTTTTGAGTTGCATTATAAATCAATATTTTATTTTATTTCTTTTCTGTTTCATTTTACACCATTGTGAGTTTTTGTGTTAACAATTGATTTGTAATACAAAAGTGTAAAATCAATGAACGTGTTTTCTGTACTATTTTTGTTGTAATGAACGTCAAAAGTCTTACGTAGCAGTGAGATGAATACTCTTTTTACCCACTGTATGTGAAACAATATTTTTGTGGTTATCAACACTAGTGTCGGTCATTATTAATAACCAGTGGGCTCAAAAGTAGACTACTAAATTGTAAAAACTAGTCTCAAGACACTAATTGTGAAAACACACTCAGCTGATAATTATGTCTTCACTAGTTTTGAAACTAATCTCAAGATGTGTTTATTTAACATCTGTTCTCAAGACCAGTCTCAAGTGCTGATTCACGACTATTAAAACGAGCCATAGTGGTGCGAGAGTCTTGACAAAGGCAAAGAAGTTTCATGCTTGATACTTCCACCCTACTTTTTTGGTTTATGAATTAATTAATGTTGCCTTTAAAGTTGTTTTTCAGAATAGAACATAAACTTGAATGTTTGCATAGAGATTCAAAATCAAATAAATAAATCATAGAGATAAAAACTGTAGCACAATCACAAAATATCACAACAGTTTATCTTTGTAATTTTATTTTGTATAGTTAAATAACACACACTTTGGTTAAATTTTGGAAACACCGTAATGGTAAGGATAGTGAATATTTCATAATCTTGTGTTTTGAATTTATTTATTTATTGTATTTTGTAAGGAAGAATAAACATTGTCATGTCGTAATGAGTGGACAGCTTAAAGGCTGGTGTACTATCATTAAATTTCAGTGATTATTTTAGCAGTTTAGGCTAAAAGTTCATGCATTAAGTGTGGTTAGAAGAGTTAACCATTCATATTTTGATTTTTGGCCTCCAAAATAATTTTTACAATAATTGTAGCAGCATGGCCCCACTTCCACCAAACCCAGCCCTTTGTAAGATGGTTTAACCCATTTATACATAAGGACCGTAAAAATTAGGAAATATTTTTTAGAAAATTAGCACTTCGTAAATGTAGCAATACATTTCTGTTAAATTATGAGCCTGTGTTGAAACAGTCTCATCAAATCGCACATGCATCCATCTGTGGCTTTAAAATGATAAATAATGATATTATGAAAAACATGAAACTACTGCTTTCTAACTAGTTGTGTCCTAAATATCACTAAAAAAAAAAAAAAAAAAAAAAAATTCCTTACAAAATAGGTATGCAGTTTTATGGCCTCTAAAGATAACAAAGAGACACTGACAGCCATCATACCAGAATGAAAGTGCTGTAATAAGTTCAGCATTATTTTTTGTCCTGTTCTCTTGCCTGTTAAAATATTATTGTTGCTGGGAAGAAGTCTTGGCATCCATGTCTTTTTCTAATAGTCATCTTCATATCATTTAAATTTTTATATATTTTTGTAATGTAATATTTGCAAGTTACGAGCTGCATTTTGGGGATAAAATAGCATTTATAGTAAGCTACTAATTTTTCCAGGCCGTGTTTGTACATATTTAAAGTAATTTCCTGAAAACATATTTTATTTCACAGTTTGAATAAAATTATAATTACATATGAAAAATATATACTATTGTTACTATTTTGAAGGTGTGGACATTGCTGTACCTACTTGATTTCTAAACTAAACTAAAAAAGCAAAAAAAAAAAAAAAAAAAAAACTGAAAAAGGACTGTTTACAATCTACAGTTATTAAAAGCAAATTACAACATAAAAGTGTCTTTGAAAAGAGAAATTTACATTTTAAAGTTAAAAGTACTGAAAATCTTATGCCTAGAAAATGGATGAGTAATTTACAAATACTCTCTCTCTCATATAATTTGGCAAGATCATGACAGTCGGTGAGTAGAACTTGATGTATACAAAACAAACAATGTGTCATTTACAAAATCCTGCATCAGCTGATGCATGAATTAACAAAAATTAATATTAAGTTTTTATTCTGAGTGCACTGCCAATGCACATTGGACTAGCAGAAAATATGCGGATAAGAAAGAGTTCCTAGATTAATTAATACATTTTATTTTACGTGGTCACAGAACAGCAGTTTTTAGTGTTGCAAACTAAACTTCGTGCTAAAGTAGTAATGTATAGGTGTTCAAAATGAAATGCACATTAAAACGATGCATATTCAAATTAAATGCATCTTCAAACTTTGGGAGTTCTTTTCATGTTGTATCCCCACTCTCCGTCCATGCCTTCCATACATGATTGATAATAATTCCAAAAGCCTACAGAGATATCGCAGGGCATTGTTGAATTATTTTTTCAAATAATTTGATGAAATATATTTCAAACTCGTGTCTTTTCGAGCCAGTAATAGAAAGGTCAACTTTTAAAAAGACTGGATCAAGAGGCAGGCCAACGTGCTGCTTGCTACCTGTTGAGTAATGCGCTCGGCTCAAGACACNAGGCAGGCCAACGTGCTGCTTGCTACCTGTTGAGTAATGCGCTCGGCTCAAGACACGCCTTGCCATGCCATGAGGGGCACTACCAGCCAGAAAAAAATTCCAATAGATACCAATGGTTTTATTTTTCCGCGAGCTCTGTAAAATTTTGAAAGTGACATGTATATCCGTGTACAGCAATTTTGATTAATAGTGATTTCTATTGGGCCGCAAACCCATTTCCTTGTTGGTTTCGTGTTGTTACTATACTGAATTAATAAAAACTAAGAAAGTGGGATACGCGTGGGTAGTTTTTAAGCAATTGTTGCTTTATTCCACGCCACATATTTCCAACTCGGACGATTTTGTATTGGTAATAGCAGAATTACTGATTTGCAATAGTTGTTTGTGAATGAAAGTGCGTTTTCAAGCAAGTTCCCCGAATTTTTTTATTTCCAGTTTTAACCTATTAGCTGTAACATCCAAAGTGTGATAAGAACTACAATTACTGTCTCGCAAATGTTAACCCAAATTCACTCTCTCAGATAAATTAAAAAAGAGTTAGCAAATATTTTTACTTTTATAACTTACAAATTTTTTAGACAGATGCCAGTCTATAAATACCTTAAAAATTGTTTAGCATTACAGTACAATGGCATGTTGATAAAATATACAACCTCCACTTGAAGCACCAGCTGATGGTGAAAGGATACATAAACGAAGAGACAGAGAGGACTATTAAGAATAACATTAATACAAACAAAAAATAATTACTTGGGGCAATAAAAGAAATTGCGTTAAAATATAAACATTACAAGAAAATTGAATTCAAAACAAAACATAGCATCAATATTTACAGTAAACATAGCATTTAAAGAAATACTCTATAATGCATCTATTATTCTGTGCAACTTACACTGTTGTATAAAAAATTTTAACATCTAGTTTAGTAAATAGACGTGTTTTCCAATAACCCAAACA
The DNA here is from genome assembly GCA_002778355.1 of Clitarchus hookeri. NCBI lineage: Eukaryota > Metazoa > Arthropoda > Insecta > Phasmatodea > Phasmatidae > Clitarchus > Clitarchus hookeri. Next base: position 621,516 of record NQII01000610.1, on the reverse strand, counting down.
AATACGATTATAAGCTGTTTTAACCTGGGCGGGGGAGCCCGTGCACTATTTGGGTCCTTGCAAGTCACTATTTTCTCAGGTCACAGTNAAGCTGTTTTAACCTGGGCGGGGGAGCCCGTGCACTATTTGGGTCCTTGCAAGTCACTATTTTCTCAGGTCACAGTTGTGTTGCCAGCACCAAAAATAAAATAGAAATTTGTGTTTAAAAATTATAAACTTAAGAACAACCAAATCACCTCTCNGTGTTGCCAGCACCAAAAATAAAATAGAAATTTGTGTTTAAAAATTATAAACTTAAGAACAACCAAATCACCTCTCAAGTTATTACTACGAGGTGGTTAGAAAAATAATTAGTTTTAATATGTATATGGCAACTTATATAAAAAAAATTTGTGACTTCATACAATTGTTGCACAGTTGCTGCCCTGTTCCACTTGATGCTCTGTCTCTTGCCTGCTGTTACATTTACCAAGGTATCATTGATTTTCAATTGTGTTTGTTAGAAGGACGTTGAAAATACAAATGCGTTGAAAAAATGAAGTTACCAAACGTCCATGCCTTATTGTATAAAGTATTGCAAGTCACCCCAGAATATAATGCATACCAACTTGTAATTAGATGACCAGTAGGAAAAAAAACTTAAAACATAAGTTGTCACCTAGACAATATGTATTTACCTTGATGAAGATGGGTTGTTTAGATTGTCTCATCAGCATTTTGTAGGCTCTCTAGTTGCTCTGTAGTTTCGTCTCATTTGAATACTATCAAATGTTGTTCAGATGAGTGATCAATTATGGAAATATCCTAAAACTTGATTCAAAACAAAGTACTGTAGTCACTTGCTCAAACTAATCAAATTTTTTTCTGCTTTACATGCCAATCTTACGCAATTATTCAGTGTTATTGCAAAGTGCTTACATATTTCGCAATTTCAAATAACNCTGCTTTACATGCCAATCTTACGCAATTATTCAGTGTTATTGCAAAGTGCTTACATATTTCGCAATTTCAAATAACGTAAGCAAATTTTGTGAAAATTTTGTACATTGAGAAAAGGTGGTGTCCCTACGTGTCGGATCTAGGCACAATCATAGTTTTTTTTTTTTAAATACTTTTTTCCCCCTCCGTGGTTTATTGGTATATATACAAGGAAGCAGCCGCATCGTACAGNTTTTTTTTTTTTAAATACTTTTTTCCCCCTCCGTGGTTTATTGGTATATATACAAGGAAGCAGCCGCATCGTACAGTCTATACTGTCTACCTCTGGACCCCATCTAGTGGCTGGAATGAAACTTAACAATATTTTTCCAATAACAAACCCTTTGGAATGTTTGTATTTTGTATGTTTATTACATTGTCATCTGATGGAGATTTTCATACCAAAATGTGATATTAGTGCAATGTTTATAATTTTAATGTGTACAAGGTTTTGTAGAATTTTACATAAAAATAAGTAAATTCTCTGAAAACTATGGAACTTCTTAAATATTTCACGTATTTATCAAATACAGGTCAATTTTGCGTTGCAAAATGACACAAAATATCCATTGTGCACTGTTGGTAATTGTGTTTAGGTTATGTATATCGCCCAAGTAATAAATAATTGGTATCTGCTACTTTTATGTGATGGCATTGGATATTGGTTGATGCTCTGATACGACAAAATATTAGCAATATCGGCACGGTAGATTAGGTTCGTTACAGATTTACTTTCATCTGGAGACTAACTTCATATAAATTAAATCAGTAACATCAGTATTTTTAATTTTAAAAAATTACTTTGTATCTAAATGTCAGTGAAATCAAATATCTGGTTAGGTGTATTCACCAGTGTTGGGGGGGGGGGGAATCTATGGGCACCCACTAACCAAGAACAGAGCATGAATTAGAAGTCAGATGAACTGCAGTACAGTGCTGTTATAGACTCTGCAAGTTGTAGTGAGTGTGCTGCTATTACAACTGAAAACTTTGTGCATTGATCTAACCTCTCTCTCTCTTTCTCTCTCTCTTTCTCTCTCTCTCTCTTTCTCTATCTTTCTCTTTCTTTCCTTCTTTCTTTCCTTCCTTTCTTTCTTTTCTTTTTTTTAATATATATATAATATATATATATATATATATATATAGAGTAAATGCTTTTAATGGGACCTTGTACCTTCCTGTTTGTAGGAGTGAGGTGATTTTTTTCAAATTTTCTGACAACTAGGCTTTGGGAACAATTATAAACCAAAGTAGAAATTTTATAAAAACACATTTGAATGTGTTCAGAGGGGAAGTGGCTAATGTCTGGAAAGGAAAATGTTTAATTTTTATTGTTGCACTTTGTTTGGCTACGTAGGTATCACAAATGTGTTGTGTGTTATAGTGATTGAACCAACAACAGCTGTGCAGAATGAGGAGCCGCCACCCGTGGACACGAATCGCGTAGTGACGTTCATGGCGGGAGACTCTTCTAACAATCCCAAGAGCATGACGGCTGTCCCCAACAACTTGCCTAGAGTTAGGGTGAGGCATTTTCATTATTCATAAACACCTGCATAGGATTTGACATTATGTGATAGGCGTACAATGTTGATGTTAATGTTTGTGGAGTGCCGTATTTAAGGTGCGGCCTCACCCACCATATGAAATTTTACATTTATGTACCATAACTTTATTTTTAATGAAATAACTGAATATTTCTTATAGTACATTTATATTTTACAAATGCCTTCAAATATAGTCACCAATTTTATCCACGCGTCAACTGGTATTTGTGAAATGGCAAGAATTCATTGACGATTTAAAAATTATATTATTACCTTACTTGACAAAATATCAGAATTTATGTTAGTTATTGTTCAACCTGGTAATGGCATATCCCAATTTTCCTAAACGTCAATAGATTGTAATGCTGCTTGGTGCAGAAGTGTTCCCCGAAATTATTCTTGAAGGCTGAACTCTTGGATCCCCAGGAGAGCCTTTTGCCATAAATACCAATTTGGGATGGCTGTTAATGGGAAAGATTAATCAAGGTTCACGTTCGGAAGCTTGCTCAAAATCAAAGGTTAAAAGGTGGATTGTCAAATGTTTCTGTAGGATTATCTCTATCAAGGCCATATGGAATTGCTTGGGGAGCTTTCACTGGTAAGTGCCAATGATTACTTCATCCCCCCTCACCACTGTGTAACTAGCCCAGGTAGTCTTAAGTACCAAGCTCAGAGTCGTGTTTGATGCATCAGCCCGTGTGTGTGAGCACACACACACATTTCAAATTGCAACGTACTTTAGTGATGGCACAAAAATAAAGTAGCATACACTTAATCGGAAAATGTAAGCACCGTCATTAATTCCATATCACTTGGCTTTCAGTGTCTACATTACTGACTGGGGCATAAAATATTCAACAATTTTCATGCATGTTTAAGTTTACTGAAAATGTTCCTGGTGTAATTTTTGCATCGGCACGAACAGTCACATTTATCGCTTTTTTTGTTCTTCCTGTGAAGTTACAACTTTCGAGGTATAGTAATTTGAATTTAATTTGCCTACCAGTAAAATTTTCTACTTCATCATCAAAACAATGAGCAGTTCAAATTGCTACTTTTTCGTGACAACAGCTGCAAAACGACCTCGTCCCTTGACAGACAGTAAATTTGATAAACTTAAAGTTCCCCGCCTTACCAATTTAAATAAACAGAACCTTAACTAATATATTACTTGGTCATAACAAAAATAAAACACCGCAAGATATCTCTCAATGAACATTTACTTGTTTGACAGAAGCTTTTGCCTGATCTTGTAACGGTTTTGCTCCGTTTCCAGCTTAATTTGGTGGCACTTACTGCAGACGTACGACAGATGTATCATCAAATTGTATTACATCCTAATGATCGTACCTATAAAAAAATTTTATGGAGATTTTCGTCACATCAACTATTGTTTGAATACCAGCTTAACACAGTGACATTTGGTCTTTCGTCATCACCTTACCAAGGTCACTCATAAGTTGGCTCTGGATGAAAAGGATAATTTTCCCACTGCGACTCAAAAAATCATGCAAGATAAATTTGTATAGATAACATCCTGACTTTCCTCAGTGGAAACCATTAGTCTCCAGCATGAGCTTACAGGCTTCTTTGAATCAGGTGGTTTTACTCTTCACAGGTGGGCTTCCAATGATTGAGTTGTAAAATGTTTTCCCACCAGATAATTCTTCAATTTCTCGTTCATTTTCATTTCCGGAAAATGATTCTATAAAGGTTCTTGGTTTGTTGTGGAATTTTGAATTTGATGGTTTCTTGTATTTGTCCCAACCTACTGCAGGTGTCAAATGTACTAAACTTTCAGTTTTAGTCAGTGATTGCTAGGATATTTGACCCCTTGGGTTGATAACACCTGTAGTTTGGTTTACTAAACAGCTTATCCAACAACTCTGGCCACTGCAATTAGGTTGGGATGATCCGCCTCTAGAGTTTTTGTTGAATAAATGGAGTCTGTTTCAGAAATAGCTGGATGATCTTTCAAAGGTGATGCTCCCTCACTGTGTAGTCCCATTGTGAGCTAAAAGGTTTGAGTAAAATGGTAACAAAATTAATTTCCTGTCACCACTAGGTGCTAGCCGCTCATTTAAGCAGCCAAGGCACGTAGTACACTCCATAGATTTGTATAGCTATGGTATTACCGAATGTTTTTTTCTGGTTACGTTTTAATGTAAACGTATTTTTTAAATTATCCAGGTTATGTGAGGACGACTTGTATCTTGCAGGTGCTTCAGAAAGAGGATATGCTGCTGTAATCTATCTTCGAGTAGAAGCGCCCAATAAGGTTGTAGTGTGTCTGGCCTGTGCCAAATCTAAAGTAGCGCCTCTAAATGCTCTCACCGTACCATGGCTCGAACTGTGTGCCGCTCAGTTACTTGCCAAGCTGATGAAGGTTGTCGCTGAAGTCTACGTCATTCTGCCAGGGCTTGAACTGTTTGCTTAGTCAGAATCCATGGTGGCCTTAGCGCTTGAATTAAATCAGAAAACAAGGAATGGAATACCTTTGTACGTAATCAAGTTGGTGAGATCCAATCTCAAGTACCCCCACATCATCACCTAATAAGCACCCCAAACTGATAATTATTTTTGCTGAACCTTGTACCAAAACTTTGAAGTCAAGGGTGGATATAGAGCCCACTGTAGTTACAGTAAAATCTCAGTATAAAGTATTCCACTTTAAAGTACAGCTTTCAAAACCTTGGCAGATGTAGCATCATTAAATACATGTTCAGTATAAAGTATTTTCCTGTATTACCATAAGTATCAAATTCAAATTCTGATTGTGTACATTCTAGCAAGATTATACTGTAATGATAGGCACGTGGAATTGTGGAAGTCACCGCAACTTGTACTGCGTGTGCAGGGCTTGTCGAACTTGGGCAACACATGCTTCTTCAATGCAGTGCTGCAGTGCCTGGCCCAGACTCCATACTTGCTGCCAATGCTGCAGGAGATGCGAGAGTCAGGGCAGAAGTTCCAACTGGCCGGGGATGCAGAACAGAACCTGGTACAGTAATTAGCCAGCTTCATGTTGCATTTCTTTTCTCTTTGTGTCTTCACACATTTTTATTGTTTACTGTGAGGTGTCAATTTGCAACAGGTGCCTTGTCCACCATAATTAAAAGTTATGTTAATAGTAAATAAAAATACGCACATTCCAAAGGGGACCTTGTTCGCAGAATACAAATCCCCTTGTCCTGAAGCACCTTAAGGCCCAACTTCACCAATTATGCAGAAATCCTTCTTTTTTGTGTCATAGAAAATTTAAAATTTACCAGTTGTTCAATACTTTTGTATCTAATTTTCACTGTGGGTTATTTCCTGCTTGTAAAAAGTGAGAAAGAAATGTATTGATAAAATATATAAATTAATGTGTTCCTGGTTTTTACAACTAGCAGATAACACAATGATAATTAAGCACAAAAATGCTAAACAACTGATAAAAGAGTAAATTTTCTATATTCATACTTTGTCAGTAATTACTCTGAATTCAAAATTATGACACAAAAACAAAGAATTTTGCAAAAGAGGTGAAGCCAAGCCTCAAGTAAACTGGAGTGTTGAGTTCCAAACTGCTCCTTTTCCATTATGTGCATGTTGGTTACTGTTCCTAATTTGCCATTGTCCATTTTACGTTTCCGATATGCCTTTTTGCCTTTTGTCCAATTTTCTAGGGTTGTGCGAACAACAATTTATGAATTTGAGTCAAACCCCTCTTAAATGGCAGAGTTATGAGTTGAGTTGAGTTGTGTTTGCAAGTTGTTTGCAGTGTTTTTTTCTACCACTTTGCTCACTGAATAATAAATATATGAATGTCACTGCTGGAAAAACATTGACTTTTGATACTTGCCAGCTATCTTCCTTGCTTTGTTGTATAACTATTTGTGTATGATAATTTTAAAACAAATGTTTGCATACAAAAAATCATCAAACATTTAAATATTATGCTGAATAGTGACTTAATATATCGTAATATTGGGCATAAAAATACCACAACAGTAATTTGGAAGATGAGTTACGTGAAAAATTGTGTTTTTCCTCAAATTTGTGGTTGTAATTCGTCTGCTGGGAAACTTTATTAATACTAGGACAGAATATTGTGGTGTACGTCGAGTGGTCTCTATTCAATTTACAGGTACGGAAAATGAAAATAGATAATGAATATCCCAAAAAATATTGACTTGAATTTTCAAACACTTTTTGTGGTATTGAATCAAGTTGAGTTTGGATTTGTATCTGGACTCAAATTTTCAAACTGTTCGCACATCCCTAACATTTTCCNTCAAATTTTCAAACTGTTCGCACATCCCTAACATTTTCCTTTTTTGCACAAAAACCCTTGAATTCTACAAGCTGTAATAAATCCATGAGTTATTAGAATGTACAAGTAATTACTCGATAATGAATCTTAAGTTAATTTTTAAGACATGTAATATTTACTTTTTAAAATTATTTTCCACTTCGGGGTGATTGGGCAAGACACCATTTGGAAATGGACATCTCTTTTGATCACTGGAGGTTGTGGGTAAGAACATGACTGAGGAAGTGCGGTTGCAGCTACCGCTGTCAGGGGAGCTGGGCCGATGGGGTGTGCTGGCGGAGACGCTGGCAGACACCTTGGAAGAGCTGCGGTCGAACCGAGCAGAGGTGTTTGTGCCCCGCAAGCTGCTGTCTAAGCTGACGCAGCGCTGGCCCCAGTTCGCTGGCGGTGACCAGCACGACTCCCACGAGCTGCTGCGACACATGCTGGAGGGTGTGCGCAGCGAGGACCTCAAGGTAAATGTCACATTTATTCTGACACTTTCATTTTAAAAAATGTAGACTTACCTAATGGTATTTCTTGCTTGAGGTAGTGTTATCTAAGATGGTGTGTGATAGTGCTAAGCAATTCAGTGGATGACAAACTGTAAAAGGGGAAGATAATGGGACATCCCAACCCCGCTTCCCTCTCCACTATCCCCTCTACCCTATTCCCAACTTTCCCTAAGAATTCTCTTCCCTGGTAATAGCACTCTTTGCTCACACAAAGATTACTGCAGAAAAAGTTCCTGACCCACCAGGACATTAAATTTAATTCGGGGATAGTGATTTTCCTCTGAACTAGGTAACTTTATGCAGATAGCTTTGCAGAGAAGTGACAATAGATCACATAAATTACGCTAATACAGTCAGAGACCTAATCTTTGAGAAGCTGATTTGATTAGGGCAGCGATTTTACAAGTGCATTCAGAGGAACTGTAAAAAAATTAGCAATAAATTTTTCCAAATGAAACATTATTAATAATTTAAAGACACGTGTCTGCCAGATAAAACAGTAGCATAGTACTTACAGTCTCCGAATTTGCACAGCTTCGCTGCCGATGTACCTGTGTACGTTTGCCTTGGAGGGATAAGTTGTGACTGTCCTTGGATGATACTTGACAGGGCCAAGTGCAACTCAGTTTCCTCCTCTTACATGGCTGGTGACTAGCGAGATGGTGGCTTTAGAAATCGGCATGGCTTCCTCGAACCGTCCCTCTTGTGACCAACTGGGTGGGGAGTCTGTAGAGGAGTGGTTGCTGTGTCTACTTGACGCTGCAGCTCATCATGGCCTGGCTACTTCAGTGTGTGCCCTCTTCTCACACTTCCAAGCACATTGTATGGTCCATACCGTATAAGAAGGCCACTTGATGTATACGAAACAAACAAAGCACCATTTACAAAATCCTGTATCAGCTGATGCACGAACGAACAAAAGTTAAAATTACGTTGGCTATTCTGAGTGCACTGCCGATGCACATCAGAAAAGCAGAAAATACGCGGATAAGAAAGGGTTCTTGCATTTATTAATACATGTTATTTTAAAAGGTCATAAAACAATGGTTGTTAGTGTTAAAAACTAAACTTCGTGATGATGTAGTTATGTTTAGGTGATCGAAATGAAATGTACAATAGAACGATACGACGTGGAAAAGTTTTCTGAAGTTCTGCCAACTTCAGAAAGCTTTTTCATGTCGTCTCATCCATCTCAAACCTTGCTTTCAACACGTCCATGATATTAATTCCAAAGCCATACAGAAATATTGCATAATATTGTTGAATTATTTTTGTAATAGTTTGACGAAACGACACGAATTTAAAATAGATTTTCAGCACGTAACATAAGAATTATCAACTTTAAAAAATCTGCTATCTGTTGACTATAAAAAGAGTTACTCAAAACTTCGCCGTGACGTGCTGCACGCTATCTATCTGATATTCTGCGAGCTATTACCAGCCAGAAATGAACCTCTTTCCTGCGCGATATATAATGAATTTACAAACGTATGCCAATAGTTATATTTTTCAATGAGCTCTGCATAATTTTTAAAGTAACATATATTTCATGTACAACGATTTGGAGTACAAGTCATTTATATTCGGCCGGNCGTTCGTCTACGTAAATTATACGCCATATTGTTCTTCCGAAAACCATTTCCTTGTTTCCGAAGAAAGTGGGACACACGTGAATAGTTTTTAAGCAATTCTAACCNCATATTGTTCTCTCGAAACCCATCTCCTTGATTCCGTAGACACGAGTGAATTGTTTTTAAGCAATTCTAACGTTATTCCACGTCACATATTTCCAACTCTAATATATTAGCTATAAAGTACAAAGTGTGATAAAAGCCACAACTACCATCTCGTAAATTTAACCCAAATTCACTGTCTCGGANAAAGTGTAATAATAGATACAACAGACCGTCTCGCAAATTTTAACCCAAATTCACTATCTCGGACAAATTAAAAAAGATTTATCAATTTATAAGATTACTAGCAAACCCGGCGAACTCCGTTTCGCCACCAGATGGCTTCGTTTTATGCAACATTTTGTTTGTTGATTAAAACATGAAGAAACATTTTTTTTATATTTGAAAAGGAAAAATTTTATTTCATTTCACAACAGTAATGAATTGAACTTCTCTAAGTAAATGAAAGTGAATCCAAAGTAAATACGTTTCATTGAAGTGCTCTTTGGTAAACCACATTTTTTGTTTTTTGGTCTGACGTTAACACAAACAAAGCGGATGGTTTCCCAACTCGTGAACACGCAACGTATAACTGCCCATGTGAAAAACAATGATTTTCTAAATTTATCCCGCAAACACTAAGCGATTGGCCTTGCGACTTGTTAATTGTCATTGCGAACGCAAGGCGAACTGGAAATTGCAATCGTTTGAAGTCAAACGGAAGATCAGTCGGAATCATTGGTATTCGAGGAATACATACATTTTCACCTGCGTACTTTCCGTTAATAATGGTTGCCTCAATCAAATTCGGCATAAGTCTTTTTACCGAAAGTCGAGTACCGTTGCAAAGTCGCGGTGGATTCAAATTACGCAATATCATAATAACTGTACCAACTTTGAGTTGCAAGTTATGTGGTGGAAATCCTGGTAACTCCAGAGAGTTCAAAAACTCCGTTGGATAATTTACTACATCATCGGGATCTCTTATGGAATCAACGGATTTGTATGTCACCAAATCGCCAGCAATTTTTGATTGAATGGTGAAATTCAGTGCGTGTACATCATTATTCTTTGCGGCAAGAATTGCTCGTTGACTTAACCAAGCATAATTCTGATAATTCTCACTAATGTTTGGGAAAACATTTTCAATAAGAGCTAATTGAGAGTCTACAAATCGGCAAAATTCGTTGGTAAGAGTAATTAATCCAGATGTCGCATCAACTGGGACTTTTCCATTTCCAACAGCTAACAATTGTTTGGAAAATTGTGCAGCACTTTGATCATTTTGAAGTTGAACTCTCATATTAGTGGTTAGCGATAATGTTTTTACGTTATTCCATAAAGGTGATGCCTTCAGGCAAGCATTCAATTCATCTGCAGGCGTTCCACGGGGAATTACTGGCAACGTCTGCCTGAAATCGCCTGCCAACAATATCATCAAGCCGCCAAAGATGTTGTTATTTCGCCGAAGATCCTTCAGTGTGAAGTTAAGTGCTTCAAGTGATTTCTTATGTGCCATTGTGCACTCATCCCAAACAATGAGCTTGCATTGCATCAACAATTTTCCCATTGCACTGGATCGGGAAATATTGCATGTTGGAATATCAATTGTGTTTAAATTGAGTGGCAACTTAAGCGCAGAATGTGCAGTACGACCGCCATCTAGAAGAGTCGCCGCAATTCCAGATGATGCTAACGCCAAAGCTATGTCACATCTTGATCGAATAGTGGCCAAAATAAATGAAATGACAAATGTTTTCCCTGTTCCTCCAGGTGCGTCCAGGAAGAATAGACCACCAGTATTATTGTCCACCGCTTGCATTAATGTTTCGTATACTTGTTTTTGCTGTTCATTCAGCAACGGCTCATTATTTCGAACGAATTCCTGCAATGAATCAACATTGTATTGCAGCTCTCGATTTAATTCTTGGTTGAATGCATCGTGCATCGATCGATTTGGCGCAATCATTCCTACTTCAATCAGTAGCTTGTTTGCAATAGTCAAGCATTGATCCTCAATCAGAATCAATCCTTCATTGTAGATTTCATCGGTTATTTGGATGTCAGGATTATTCGTTTGAATGCGCAAGCGATGCAAGATATCTTCACATATGTCGTCTTTGTATTTGTTCCATAACTGAATTGGTTGTGAAGGAAAACATGTGGTGATGATAATTGCGAACAGCGTTCGTATTTGGTACGCATTTGATGAAACAACTGAATCCGCAAGTGTTAAATCCCAATGAGAATCGTTCTCCAGCAAACCCAATAGTTGACATGCTTCTCGATATGTTTGGCATTGGTGGCCATTCACAGTTTTCAAATGCGCGAATGATTTTGGTCCACGTACATGTACCAACAGCAGTCGCAAATAAAAACATTCATCATTTCTAGGATGAACAGTATACATGCGACCTAGTGCATCAGTGGAAAACACCTGTGGCCAATCTGGAACTGGGGTTCCTTGTTTGCGACGTTGGAATTTCTTTGTTGATTGATTCCAAGTGTAATACTTGGGCATTTCAACGTACATCAGCGTCGCTGCGAATGGATCTGCTTCACATATTGCAAAGAAGCTAGTCAATGTTGTCGATGGTGGTCTCTCAGCTCGTTGTGCCGCATTAGCCTCAGTGAAGTAAACTCTTTGGCCATTTTCCAAATGCACTGCTAAATGTACAACTGTGGGATATCTTTCATGAATTTGAAATGACAATAATCGCCACAGTGCTTCATTAGTACTGACGTATCTGCCCATTTGGAAGTTGCTGATTTCGTCATTCGCATTTTCCGACGCAATACCAAACACAGCCATGTCGCTGCCTTTTGTGACGTACTTGCACAAATATTTGATTGATTTGGCCGAATGACAACTCTCAACGTTTGCATGTGTTTCGAAAATTCGTGATAGCAGCGGGCAATATGGTACAATGAATTCATTTCCGATCTCAATCTCTTGATTTTGAACTTTAACTTTGATAGTTCGACCATTATCTTCTTTTGAACGCCGACGATAAACTGGATATCCATCGTTCCCTGTGACTGTTTCAGCAACTAACGGTCGCGGATATCGTTTTGTGCACTTTCCATCAGCCATGCAAGGCGATAATGGATTTAATGCACCGCACGGTCCATGGACCATCTGTGTCGTCACAATGTCGTGTAGATGGGGATCAGTGACTGGATCAGGAATTTCAGCTGATATGATGTCATCCACTTCATTTGAATGTAATTTGTTCAGCAACCAAATTAGGATATGAGCATGCGGTAGTCCACGCTTCTGCCATTCCACCGAGTACATATAACGTGTGTCACCAAAAACTCGATACTTAGTAAGCACATCCATCATAACCTTGAGTTTTTGCTGAAATACTCTTCTGGCGATTATGTCATGGCGATCTTGCGGTTTTTGGCCCGGTTCCAACTCACGTTCAATTTCCGTCCACTTCGGATTGCATGTGAACGTAATAAATAAATCCGGAGTTCCATAATTTCGCACGTACGTCATAGCGTCTTGAGCGTATTCGTGCATGTGGCGTGGGCTTCCGATATAAGATGATGGGAGAATCGTCAGACGTCCAATATTCTGAACATCACCATCTGAATGAATAGCATCACGCAAGTGTATATAGTCCTCAGATCGTAGCTTTGCCTGATTGAATCGGATGAACGCTAAACGTTCGGTCTCGACTTTGACATACATGTCGACAGCGAATTGCTGGAATAGCCGACGGCACTTCAGAATGACATTCTCCTCATGTGTACGAATCATCATACGATACGCATAGTAATTCATTGCGCTTAGATTTTTATTCGTTGATACGCCTGAAAATGCAAAATTAAATGAATTGTTAATGGAAACCAATAATAGCAATAATAGCA
>NQII01000610.1:571496-608491 GCA_002778355.1 Clitarchus hookeri | reverse complement strand
TTCCTGAATTTTCTTTGCTATAAACCTCACGGAGCCCGAGACCTTTCCAACGAATGCAAAACCGTGGAAATCGGTTCGTGCGTTCTGGAGTTATAGCGTCAGGAAGGAAAACCCGACTTATTTTTATATAGTAGATTTGCAACATTTTATATTTTTACTTTTATAACCTACTTATATTTTTAGACAGATGTCAGTCTTAAAATATCTTAAAATTTGTTTAGCATTACAGTACAATGAGAAGTGGATTAGCTGACAGTGTGTTGATAAAAAATACAGCTCCGACGTGACGGACCAGCTGATGAAGGAAGGATACGTAGTCAGATGTAAACAGTGGTGCTACTTTCGCCGAGCTGTCAAAAAGTGGCCTTCTTATATGGTACAGAATATATCAAGACAGTGCTCTCTCTAAACTGCGTTAACCACAGTTTAAACCAATTTTCACTAAATTTTATATCATTTATTCATCTATTTTTATATTGTGGTGTAACATTTGTCAACATTACAACACTTCAAATTTTATCAGAAGTGAATTTTTTTGCATTTTACCCTAGTTTTTTTCTTTTATTTTTGGGAGGTTTTTCACAGCTCTCAAGAATTACCTCATACAATCAGTACATATTAAACTGAGGTTTTACTGTATTTATTTTTGAGTCTCACATTAGGACTTGCAATCTACCTTTTTTTTTTTGCGGAGATTTTTGGCAATTTAAAGTTGGTTTGAAGTAATTTATAAAATTAATATAATAAATAGCANTCAGATGTAAACAGTGGTGCTACTTTCGCCGAGCTGTCAAAAAGTGGCCTTCTTATATGGTACAGAATATATCAAGACAGTGCTCTCTCTAAACTGCGTTAACCACAGTTTAAACCAATTTTCACTAAATTTTATATCATTTATTCATCTATTTTTATATTGTGGTGTAACATTTGTCAACATTACAACACTTCAAATTTTATCAGAAGTGAATTTTTGCATTTTACCCTAGTTTTTTTCTTTTATTTTTGGGAGGTTTTTCACAGCTCTCAAGAATTACCTCATACAATCAGTACATATTAAACTGAGGTTTTACTGTATTTATTTTTGAGTCTCACATTAGGACTTGCAATCTACCTTTTTTTTTTGCGGAGATTTTTGGCAATTTAAAGTTGGTTTGAAGTAATTTATAAAATTAATATAATAAATAGCAAATTGTAGCATTACTTTCAATATCACTTTTTTCTAGAAACTATTATTATAAACACTACATTAACAAATAATCTTTAGTTAAAAATGGTTAAAAACTTATATGAAAGTAGAAGTGTCACGTAGCAAACAAAAGACAGCCCTAACTTATACAGAGAAATATAGTCACATTTTTAAAATGCAAATTTTAAATTTCCTAAACATAAAACATTAAAAACAGTGCCACATTCTGATTTTGAGTTTTGATGCAAGCAGACACCTGGATAAAGTCACGCTGCACTGGAAATGGCATGCAGACCTCTAATTTTGTAATGAGATCAAAACATAAACAGTTAAAAAAATTCTGGAATTACAGTTGAAACAAATATGCTTCAAACAAATAGGAAAAATAACAGAAATGTTTCTAAAAGTCAAATCCACTAATTCCCCTAATCAAAAGACATAATTGTGAACACTTCCACATTTTCTTCTTTAAGATTCTATCTCCTGTCAGACACAACCAGGTTGTAACAGCTTAATAGATGCTCAGAGTCAACATGGTTGGTAGGCATCCATATGCTTCCAGTGCTCCTGTAGCAAATTCTTTGTATGTCAACATCAGTGCAGACAGAATTTTAATTTTGTCCTTTTCACTTTCAGTATTTCTTACAGATTCACATTTTTCCTTCAGACACTCGTCACTTTTAAACAAATCAGTTTCATCCAGTTTCCCTAATTCAGGAACACTCTTCAAGAGGCGAACCACATTCTCATATTTGTTTAAAATAATGTTTACGGGGTTGAACAATTTATGAAGTGTACTAAAAATTGTAGCAGAGGGATCACTTGTGATAAGCATTTGAAGTTTGTTTAAACACTGATGCTGCTTTCTTGCAGTTAAAAACAATATGCGCTTTGTCAGCAGTGTTGAGTTTGGCAAAACAGCTATTCATGGTCAATAGATGAAGAAAACACTCCCTTCGATAGTCTCCATACATTATTAATTTTGTCCAAGTCTCCATGCAGTGTGTGATCTTTTTTAGTACATTTACCAAATCACAAGTATGGTGCTTCAAGATGATGGTCTGTGCCAAAACAGTAGTTGATTCTTTTTCAGACAGAGAGGTAAGGTACTTTATCCTGGCATTGTTGACTTTCTTCTTGCATGTCACTATTAAAAAAATTGATGACGTCCAAAAAATACTCAGCTAAGTAGAACACTGACTCAAGCCATGAATTCCAACATGTAATCAAGGGCATTGGAAAACTTTTAGGCGGTTTAGATGTTTCTTCTAAGTATCTTGGATACTGATGCTTTCTCTTTTGAGTATTCAAGAATGCTGATTGCACTTTTATTACAGCATCATTCATTTCTGTAAGTTCTCAAGAGTAAATGTTTCCCACAAGAGCAAGGTTGTGTGCCCAGCATTGGACATATAGAACATGATCTCCACACAGCACTTGAAGTGGAAACACATTTCATCATGTAACGAGCAGAGTCCGTGACCACACCCTTGATGTTTCTGTACTGTACTTCAAATTTGTTAACACGGTTATTGCCTGAGCACACGTTGTTGCATTTGCTTTATAAAGAAAGCTAGCAGATGCTACCACTACTTCTGGTACACCTGTTTGTCTGTTGTGACAGGACTTAAAAAAGAATGGTGAACGCACACCTTTCCCTTGCTGTCAGTTGTTTCATCACGTGAGTTCATTTTCATTTTCACCCACAAAATCTTTCACTTTGTTGAAATTACTTTCAGGCTGTTTTGGAATTTATTTCTCTCCAAGCATTCTCACACATGGCAAGTCACCAGATCCTAAAAGGAAAAAACTATTAAAACGTTACAATTGAAGAACTGTCTAATCTGAAAATTTTGTATCTAACTTGCAATGATTAAAAAATTAAAAAAATGAGCCAGACAGTAAATTTTCCCCCATAATAATTTTGAAATTGTGGAGTATATTATCAGCCTGAAAAAGTATCACAAAATAAAATTTTAATATTAAAATATAATTACAGTACCTTCTACAAATTCAGTCAACCAATTTCAAATGTCAGGATTTTCCAGTTTTTCAAAAGGTATATTTGCTTTTGCTAAAGTCTCCATTGTTCTTAAAACCATGTGTTCAATATCAGTCTTTTTGTGTTTTGCACTGTTAAAAACTTCCAGCAATAGAAGTCTGAATTCTTTTTTCGGGGGACCCGCTGATAAACTTTTGTTTATTCAAAACATGTTTTGACATTTTTTAAAACAGTGTATCGCTGCACATATGAATCTTTAGAGTTACAGTGTTTACTCGTTAATATAGTTATGTCTGATGCATAAAGACTGTTGTTATGAAAGTCTTCTGCTTGCTGTCTTGCACTTACTGCNTCGTTAATATAGTTATGTCTGATGCATAAAGACTGTTGTTATGAAAGTCTTCTGCTTGCTGTCTTGCACTTACTGCGTTTTCAGGCATTTTAAACAATCAAAACTTATGACACATTGAGATAATAATACACTTAGCTACAAGAAAAGATAAAAAGAACATGATAATTCATTTTGATAATATAATTTATGTTAATAATGGCACACAACCTTTTTTCCCCACTTTTTGCTTATGAAATATGGAGCAATTTTACCAAAATGTAACAATGCATTTTGTAAGCAAAACGTATTGCGCCAAATTCTTCGGCTGTACGAATTCAGCTGGCCCGCCATAGATAACATGGTGCGCAGTAGATGCGCACAGTTCACAAAGTTACTTGNTGGCTGTACGAATTCAGCTGGCCCGCCATAGATAACATGGTGCGCAGTAGATGCGCACAGTTCACAAAGTTACTTGCTTTTGTTGTTGCCAAATAAACTTTCACAGCGCTATGCACTGAAGTGTTCACTTAAAGTGACGCATCATCACTTGTGCTCGTTACACCTATGGCGTAAACAGACGTGACGAAAGAACGTTTGCATGTACTGTGAATAATTATCCACGAAAACAACCGATTGACTCCTTTTTCGCCTCCAAATCAACAAAAGCACATCAAATCTGTCCAAGAAGCAGGTTTATGAAAAATATGAATTAGTGATAATAATACAATTTTGTGAATTGTAACTCCAAGTACAAAAAATCGTGTTATTGTGTGTTATACGTGAAAATTCATGTTATTTTTTCATTGTTGCGATAGCAAAGTTTTCAGGTGTCTAGCCATTACTGTGGGATAATAGGTTGAAAACACAAAATGTTAAGTGAGATAAACTATCTGAATCAGGGGTGCTTAGCATTTCTATTGGCAGATCCCTTATTTTCCTCTACAGCGAAACCCCTTATTTACGCTTTTCAAGGGGACAAAGGAAAAAANTTCTATTGGCAGATCCCTTATTTTCCTCTACAGCGAAACCCCTTATTTACGCTTTTCAAGGGGACAAAGGAAAAAAAGTGTAAATTGAGGGAAAGCTCTAAAATTTTGTCTTAGTAAATGCCTGATTTCCTGTATCTCTCGTTTCTNAAAAAAAGTGTAAATTGAGGGAAAGCTCTAAAATTTTGTCTTAGTAAATGCCTGATTTCCTGTATCTCTCGTTTCTTCTGCAGTAAACGCTTTCCAGTCAGAAAAGATTAAAAATACAACTACAAATACTGTATCACATCAATCTTCAACCCACATAAAAAACATTATGCCATATTTTGACTTATATTAAATAAAGCTTCATCCACTAACATAACCAATGTAAATTTAAAAAAAGTCAAGTCATCAACTCGCACATAACAATTATGTCAGATTTTGTCAAAATAAATAAAGCATAATCCACTACTAATATAAACAAAATTAAAAAATCACTCAAGATAAGAAAAATTTGTGTATCCACATGATAGTTTTCATTATTATTTTAGTTTATCTGCAACCAAAATTATTTTTTGCACTTTCATGTTCTCCATTACTTTCCACAAATAAAAAGATCTTAACATACAAAAAGAGTAGGTCAGATGTTGTGTTTAAATTAAAATAACATACTGCAGACATATTTATTAACCAGGCATCGGCTAGATAGATACATGTTAACATTTTAGGAAATTTCTATGGAATAAAATACACAGGTTAAGAAAACACCATTTTTTGTGATCACAGCAGCCGTAGTGTTACCACTCGCTCTTTTGAATGAATAAATATTCACAGGCCGCCATTTTGTTTTGAGGCGCATTCCAGGCACACAATGTAGTGTGTGCCTGCATTAAGTTACCAGATATTACTCCATTGAACATCTCGTATGTAATTAAATTAATTTCAGCGTGAAGATTTACGAACCTGTGGTGTTTTGCATGGCGTTAATAGTGAGAATATAACAAATTTTGTGATGCAATTTCTGGGAAAGTGTTACATTCATTCTTATGGCACAAAAATGAACCTGAAGAAAATAGTGCGAACCCCGCAGGTAAATACCGAAAATGTAAATAAGAGGTTTCATTCTATTAGTAAAGACATACAGTAAAACCTTGTTTATATGTTTTTGAAGGGGCTCTAAAAATTATGCTTATCAAGTAGGAAAATTTAAGTGGGTTTCACTGTGTTCTTACCATTGAACTTAAGTAATGAATTTTAGTTTTATGTGCATTTATGTTTTATGTTCTCTAAAAGAATTTCTGTCGTGATATTTTATTGGTAGTACTGTGTGTTATTTATGGTGATTTTTTCAGCGCTACCAACTGATCATTCTGCAACAGTTGGGTTTGTCGGGAAAGTGTGACCCTACCCAGGTTGAGGATGAGCTACGCGCAAAGGCAAAGGCATATGCAGCCCAGGTCAGCGAGNATCTTAACATACAAAAAGAGTAGGTCAGATGTTGTGTTTAAATTAAAATAACATACTGCAGACATATTTATTAACCAGGCATCGGCTAGATAGATACATGTTAACATTTTAGGAAATTTCTATGGAATAAAATACACAGGTTAAGANTTAACCAGGCATCGGCTAGATAGATACATGTTAACATTTTAGGAAATTTCTATGGAATAAAATACACAGGTTAAGAAAACACCATTTTTTGTGATCACAGCAGCCGTAGTGTTACCACTCACTCTTTTGAATGAATAAATATTCACAGGCCGCCATTTTGTTTTGAGGCGCATTCCAGGCACACAATGTAGTGTGTGCCTGCATTAAGTTACCAGATATTACTCCATTGAACATCTCGTATGTAATTAAATTAATTTCAGCGTGAAGATTTACGAACCTGTGGTGTTTTGCATGGCGTTAATAGTGAGAATATAACAAATTTTGTGATGCAATTTNGCGTGAAGATTTACGAACCTGTGGTGTTTTGCATGGCGTTAATAGTGAGAATATAACAAATTTTGTGATGCAATTTGTGGGAAAGTGTTACATTCATTCTTATGGCACAAAAATGAACCCGAAGAAAATAGTGCGAACCCCGCAGGTAAATACCGAAAATGTAAATAAGAGGTTTCATTCTATTAGTAAAGACATACAGTAAAACCTTGTTTATATGTTTTTGAAGGGGCTCTAAAAATTATGCTTATCAAGTAGGAAAATTTAAGTGGGTTTCACTGTGTTCTTACCATTGAACTTAAGTAATGAATTTTAGTTTTATGTGCATTTATGTTTTATGTTCTCTAAAAGAATTTCTGTCGTGATATTTTATTGGTAGTACTGTGTGTTATTTATGGTGATTNTTTATTGGTGTGTGGTGTTTATGGTGATTTTTTTCAGCGCTACCAACTGATCATTCTGCAACAGTTGGGTTTGTCTGGAAAGTGTGACCCTACCCAGGTTGAGGATGAGCTACGCGCAAAGGCAAAGGCATATGCAGCCCAGGTCAGCGAGCTATTGCTCCACCCGGAGCATGTGTTCCGTGGTTACCTCGTCAGCATTGTGCAGTGTCAGGACTGCCACCACTCTTCTCACCGCGTTGAAAGCTTCCTGGACCTCAGCCTTCCTGTCAGTGCTGACAAGGTAATTGTCCCACACTCTTTGCATGGGACAGTTCATGTCATGAGGTGACGTATCTGCAGGGCCACAACACAATGTAGCTTTTATATTAAAGCATTTAGTTGATTGCTTTGTGGTTTGTAACCTGTCGTTCAGATTCCATCATTTAGACTTTCTTTAACTGGTAGGGGTCTCTACCAACGAGCATTTAGCATTCTGAAAGAGTGGAAACTAATCTGTTATTACGTGTTATCTTGTCTATCCCACGTTTTATATTATTACAGTCAACTCCCGATTTCCCAGGGTAATGACTGGTTAAGGGTTCACGGATAACCAATCTCACGGTTAAATCGGTGTGGGGGAAAATGTTTACTTTAGGCCTACATACGGTGCACGTAGGTTATGTAAACAAATAATATAGTCGTACAAGAATTCAATTTTTTGACAGTCAGTGTATGGCAACGTTACAAATGATAAATACACAAAATTCTGTATCAGCTGATGCGCGAGAACGATTGAAATAAAATTTCATGTTGGCTATTTTGACTTCCTATATTAACACAACAGACATTGGAGAAATATGCGTGCAGAAAGATTGTAGACAAAATGTCTATGTATTTTATTTTATATCTTTACAAAACAGATGTTATTAGTGTAACCAATTAAACTTTGTTCTAGAATAATGTGTAGGTGTTTTAAACTAAATAAAACATTGTATATAATAGTTTAGCTTTGTATATGTCTTCATCGTAGGTCGGAGCTAGTGCTTCCTGCCAACGTCGCCATGTGCATACTTCATTTTAATTGAAGAGGCCGCAGACATCTATTGCAGAGTTTTTTTCAAATATTTCTGCATTAATTTGACGTAATATTTTTCAAACCTAGAGTTTTTTTGNGCATCTATTGCAGAGTTTTTTTCAAATATTTCTGCATTAATTTGACGTAATATTTTTCAAACCTAGAGTTTTTTTGTTCCTACACGAGATAAAAAATTCACTTTTAAAAGAATTTGCTGGTTACACTTATACGACACAGTAGCAAAATAAGCGACCGTGCTGCCATCTGTCGGCCAGTGCGCCCAGCCCACTATGGAAACCACGCTCCCATGTGAAGTGAAAATATGCAAACAAATTATCAGAGTTTTAAATTTTCCACGAGCTCTATAAATATTTTTACATAATTTATTTCCGTGCGATGTGATTCTGCTTGCTAATAATTTGGATTCAGCCTGCAATTGCCAAGCTGCCCCTCCCCCCTTTTTCTCTTTCTTCCTCCCTCTCTCCCTCCCTCTTTCTCGCTCCCTCTCTCCCTCCCTCTTCCTCCATCTCTCCCTCCCTCTCTCTCTCCCCCCTTCTCCCNTCCCCCTTTCCCCCTTCTCCCTCCACCCCTTTTTTTTAACTCCCCTTCCACTATAGCAACAAAGCAAAAATAAATGTTATTTATTTGTCAAACAGTCGTACTCTGTGACACGGTTAATTTATAAATAGGCTCTGCATGTATGAACGACTGTGAACTATATGATCTCGCCTTTTTGATGAGCCGACGCCGGTTTTAATCGTGAAATACTCTATGGTGAATGAAAATGTACTCTCTAACAATTTCCCTGAATTCCTAATATTTCCAAGTTTCACACATATTCACTATTATAAACGTGTGTAAATTTAATACCCAAACTATTTTAGTATTAAAATTAATCAGTACCGCATCACTTGACTGCAGCCAGGTTATTAATAGCAGCGGTGTGCGACTGGCTGCAGCTGTTCAATATTTGACTTTGAACTGGTGGCTCCACTGTTAAGCCACTCCAGATAAATCGGGAGTTGACTGTATTTACAAAATTCCTTGTATTTTACTTTCCAGCCGCAACCTCCTGTGTGGAGGCGGAAGAACAGCCACAGGGACGACATGTTTGAGAGCTCTTCGAGCAGCCAGCAGCCATCCAAGTACCAGCTGAAGAAGGAACGCAAGCAGTCGAGGAGAATGCGGAAGGGCAAGTCAAAGACGTCAGAGTCTCCAGAGAAGGCAGATGAAGCAATAGTGGCTGAAGAGAATGGTGTTGGCTCCAAGTCTGCAGACTCAGGTAAGGAGGACTACATATAGTTACAGTATTATTGAGTTAAATTCTGTTGTGATAATTTTATTCTTATGTTTAATTGGACTTGTTGGAGCTACTTGGATTTATATTTATTTCCACAGAACTTAATTTCTGTATTCATTACAGGGTAACTGCAGTACTGNCAGAACTTAATTTCTGTATTCATTACAGGGTAACTGCAGTACTGCACCAAGTATAGGCTTTGTGACACATTTTCTACAGCGATGCACCATTTTCTGTATTAAATATTATGTCAATATACAGTGGAACCGCTTTGATAAAAATATTTTTAATACAAAGTTCACATTATTACAAACTGCAAAATCTCTGGTCCTTTGATGTTTGTATTAAAGAGGTTTCACTGTACTAGTTTAAAATTAGTGCATTTTCGTGTTTTTGCTTGCAGTAAAGAGTGTATCACTCTTTCCACAAGTGGAAACACTCGTAAACGTTTCATTTTTAGTCTGCAAATGTGTAGTGAAGTTAGGTAAAGAAAGTGTATTTAACTTTCATGTTCTACAAGCTAAAGTGTGCCTACTATACAGTGTTTATCAATATGGTGCACTAACACATCACAGAAAAAATGGTTTAAAAGGTTGAGAATTCCTTTAGATATCTCTGTCTTTTATTGGGTTGTTTCTTTTCTCCCCCTTACTGGATGATGTAGTACTGCCTGTTTTCTTCCCTCCTTTCTCTTGACTATTTTCTTGAACTAAAGCAGGTTTTCATTTTTGAAAGGAGGATGCAGAGAAAAGTATTGATCACTGGTCATTTGGAAGAAGGGAGGTAGCAGATAATAAAGATGTGTGTTTGATTAAGAGGGAGGCATAGTCAAAGTGTTAAGAAATAAGGCAGAAGGAGAGAAGCTTTTATTGTAGAGTACGTACATGTAAATGCAAAGTACTTGATTTCCCGCCTCATTTTTCATATTTCGATTGTGATGGCATAGTGGGCATGAGTGAAATTTGAAGTTTTCTGCTTTGACATTATTTATGTTTCAAATGAGAACAAATGAAGGCCACCCTTTCAAAAACTAAATATACCGTATTTTACTAATTGTTAAAAAAAACTTGACTATGCACATCACGTTTAGAAAAACAGTCAAATCTAGACAAAATTACCCCAGTAATAATGATTCGCTCAAAGTAAAGACCCTATTTTGGGAGACTAGATAAAATTTGGTTAAACTGAAAAATTTGAAGGAAATGGGATTAAAACTAAGTGTGCTCACCATTGCAATTAGAGGTGGGATGATACCATGTTTTTGATACTCAGTTCAGTTTTCACTTGATACCCTCGATACTTTTGATACTCAATGCTCTTGAGTAAAAAAATTACAATAATGCATTCAAATTTTTGTACATCTATATTGTTCTCAGCCATATTTCTGATAAAGTTTAAAATCAAAGAAAAATTGTACAAGGTAATATTACAGATAATGGAAACAGATTTGATATTTATATAAACTTAGCATCTATGGTAAGCATGTAGGTTTAATAGTTGTTTTATTGTATTTTAAATTTTAAAAAAATGTATTTAGAGTAGTTCGTGATTGGCTGGATGTAAGACACGTAGAATTCACTGTGAACCATATATTATATTACAGTGAAACCTCTTTTTTGACTTCCCGTTTATATTGATTTCCCGTCAGTCAAATTTTTTTGGATGGTCCCAACAAATATCCTATATAAACAATGTTAAAAAAAATCTGCATGCTATGACTCATAAATCATTCATTTACCCGCATCCATCGATCAGATATTCTGTCCGAAAACCAAAATATAATCGGAAAAATGGTTTATCTGTGAAATAACTATCTTTAAACTGGTACTACCAAAATTCAGTAGCGCCAAGAGAAGGTAAACAGACACGCCCTAACCTCAAATGCTAGTGTACACTAGTTGTGAAACGTTGCAATAACTATGTAATTAATTTTTGATAATTCAATCACTATTTGTTTTAAATTACTCACGTCGAAAAACAGGTAAAACATAATAATTGCAAGCACTTCTTTGTTTCAAGTCAGCCCACAAAAATTCGCACAAATAAAACATGTATGTATAATGATTGTGGTACAGACCAGAACCAAACATTAAAATGGACGGAACGGATTTGAACTTTACTATGGTTCTACAAAGGAAACGTAATAATTTTTAGGCCAGTGCGGAAAATAACCATGTAAATTACAAGCATTAAAGGGGCACAGTATGTTTTCATGGACTAATTCTGTTAAGATAAAATTATGCTAGTAATTTTTTTTAAGAGTAGTGTAGTGATATCAACTATCACACAAGATGACGAGTGTTGTCCACAAGATGACGAGTGTTGTCAACTTAGCAGACTTACCGTTTAATTTGGCAAAATTTAAAAACATTTAGCGGGCAACAGAATTTTTAACGGAGCAAAGTATAATTTCAAAAAACCTGATTTTTACTTGTCAAACTCAAAAAACTGTGTTAAATTTGCCTCCAAAATAGAGTAAAAAATATAAAATGTAGCGTTGTTATGATGAAACTACGTATTTTATTACTGTACTTTAAGTTTAATTTTTAGCACGTTTCTATTTTAAATCATTGTTTTTAATTAAAAAAATTTGATTTTTGCCACTTTTTCTACATTGAGCAGAAATTTAATTAATTTTATGTAAACATTCGGCAGATTTTCGAAATTGGAGTTGATGTTAGGTTTTACTTTTTGAGGAGGAGAGTGGTTTACATGTTGAGTTTTCCCGCATGCTGAGTTTTTTTCAGTAGGTCCTATGAAAAACGAATAATAGAGGTTTCACTGTAAACGAGATTTAAATCACAGTTTCTTTTTTTATTATACAGGTGGTTACTGGAACAAGAGATATAGTTTTATTTATAAGAAGAAATAAATCTCTTGGGCATTTAATACGCATAATTTTGTTGTACGTAGTCGTTCATCATGATGGTTTATTAATTTTATTTATTTGATTTATAAGCCACCTTTAGATCCCAATCTTGAGTACGAGTACTGAAAGTGATGTAGGTGTTGTCAAGGCCTACAAATGTTTATAACAAATACATTTGAAATAATGCATTGCTGTAAAAATAATAGTTAAACATTTGCCATCTATTTTAAAAACAATGCAAACTTGTATATAAAAACTTTCTTTATTTTATTTATCATTTCCTGGAAAGATCACAATTTCTCTGTTCATCTAGTGCAAATAGTGGATGTGTGAAGTTAATTTGGACGTGATGGCCAAATATGAAAAAATTAGCTTGTAAGTTTGCATACTTAGTATGCTAACTTTTAATCTAACATGGAAGGAAACAGAAAATGTGAAGTTTGGGGGTATTTTAATGTGAAACAAGATGCCGCCCACAAAGCAATTTTCAAACCGTGTAGAGTGCATATTTCCCGAAATTGTAAATGTTATTTGATTGGCTTGGTCACCATATACAAAATATCACCACTACCTGCAGGATCTGCCACAATAATTGGTACCGCTAATATCTGCAAAATACGGTTTGGACCCATCTCTAGTTTTTTTCTTGTTGATCCACTGAAAAAAAAAGTAATCAGTATCCACTGGACATTAAGAGTAGAAAGATTTATTAGGTTTTGCGCATCAGCGTCAAAGCGTGGGAGCCGACTACCGCCATATTTAATTCCTTTTTTCCCTCAAAATTTCTTGTTTTCCCTCAAAAAAGCATAGAGCCTCCCACTTGAAAAAACGAGCCGCAGAAAGGCACTTTTCTATCCATCGGAAGGGATTTGGGAGGCACGCTTCTCAAGGGCAGAGCTGTGGTGACCATATTGGTTTTATAGGCATAAGGTATGCCAAATCGATACATGGGATCTAGATGACCTTGACCTCAAACTTGAATGACCTTGAACCCAAAAATTGTTGATAAATCCAAAAAATTCTCAAATGTTTATAAAAAATTATTAAATTATACTTTTAAATGTTTTAGACTTAGAGGGGGCAGGGACTGGAACCCACCAGCCACCATTGTTTGAAGTCATCCAACCGTCATGTTGGACCCAGTTGATCCTACAACAGTAACCTTACGTAACCTTGAAAACAAAAAATTGTTTAAAAAAAATGGTCAAAATTGAATTAATTCATAAAAGGCAGCGACCATATTGCGTTACTGAATACTGCCATCATATTGGATCCAGGTGACCTTGACCTTTGACCTTGAACTCAATGAATCACAAAATTCTCCAAAAAATAGAAAACTTCCAAAAATTAGCAAAAAAAAAATTTTATCGTTATTTTTAGGAAACTATTTTTAAAAGCTTATATTTCCAGAGGTTCCCCACAACATAACGTCCAGCAGACAACTGACCCCCATCCAATTAATGACATGTCATTACCTTTCCCTCCCGTACCAATGTTTCTTATTGATTAAATAGTTTGCAAACCTCCACCCGTTTCGCCCATACTCATCCCACATCTGTGGCCTTGACCCCATGCCCATGACCTAGGATAACCTTCAACCAAAAAGAAATTCTAAAAAAATTTATGAAATCCAAAAAATTCCAGCAAAATATAAAAAATGGGGAAAACAATAAAAAAAAAATTTTTCATCAATCTTTTAATTAATCCCGCAATCTTTCCATCAATCAGCACCGCAATCCTCCTCCACAATT
This sequence comes from Clitarchus hookeri, assembly GCA_002778355.1. NCBI lineage: Eukaryota > Metazoa > Arthropoda > Insecta > Phasmatodea > Phasmatidae > Clitarchus > Clitarchus hookeri. Next base: position 594,679 of record NQII01000610.1, on the reverse strand, counting down.
CACAGCAATCCACACCAATCCATGGGCCAATCATCACTCCAATCCTTCACAATCCTCGTCAATTCACAGAAATCCATGACAATCTTTTGCGATCCTCCTCCACGATTCATAGCAGCCCACACCAATCCTTGGATCAATCCCAATCCTTGGGTCAATCCCAATCCTTCGCAATCCTCCTCCACAATATACAGCAAGCCACGCCAATCCTTTGATCAGTCCCAATTCTTCGATCAATCCTTTGGTTTGTTTCCACCTATATGTATAGAAATTACATTCGTTGACCAGCTGTCTCCAAATTTGTACCATTCTGCAGAATTTGTTTTGTATGCAGTCCACTATCCATGTATTTTTTTTTACTAATTCTTTATCATCATTTTATATGCAGGTATTTCCTTAATAGTCAAGTGCTCATAGCACCACTTTAAATTTGTGAAGGAAAAATGGATACAACACACAAAATAATGAAAATCAATTATTTTTTAATAATAATTTAATATTTTTTTGGCACATTGCAATTTCAAAAGAAAGCAGTTCATCACATAATGCACTATAACCCTAATTCTTGAGTTCATCGATGATTAAATATATCTCAATAATGCATGAGAGATCCCCGTGTTTTTGCAGGTTAATCAAATATGTGTAAGTTTGAACCAATTTTGACTGAGTTTGGTCGCATGACGTCCAGCCGAACGGAATGCAAAACAACACTGAGTTTCACTTCAAACACCAGAGTTTGCCATTGTGGAATATGGCGGGTGTGCAATAAATAAAAAAAACAGTTGGTGGCAGTGAAAAATATCCGCACGGGCACAAAGTTAACCCAACGAAAAAACTAAGAAGACAGAACAGTTTGCAAATAACTGTAAGCCCTGACACACAACCTAACATACCGCCCACCAGAATTTTTAATTTTCCACACTACTTAGTCAATCACTGTGACCTTATACCAGCTTCCCATAATCCCTTAAAATGTGGTACAGAGGGAGGATCGAGCCAAGCTGTCCACAATTTGGAGTGTATGTGTAGAAGTCATGATGGGTTTATGCAACTCAGAATGATAGCAACTTGCGCCCACAAAGTTAGTGCCACAATTGGTATAAACATCCTTGTCTGGACGTGAACCTGTAGAAAGCATTGAGAAAGGCATTTGTACCGAGAGCAGTCACAACTTCTAGGTGAATTGCCTTAGAACTCAGACAGACAAACAAATACAAATAGGCGTCTGTCATCTTAGCATTACGAAGGTTAGATTCCTTGATTGCAAATGGACCTCAAAAATCAATAACGACTGCAAGAAAAGGTCTAGCTGACTATACTCTTCTGCTGGAAAGATTCCCCACAACAGGCTGTGTTGGAGTAGCATTGGATCAAAAACATAATATGCATTTGAACATTGTTGTTTTCACAGCACTTTTTCCTGTCACAATCCAATACTACTTGTGAATTGCAGACAGAATACCACTGGTGCCATCACGTACGTATGAAGTATGGTAGAAGTCAAGCACCAGGTTCGTAACATGACTTTTCTTAGGCAGTAGCACTGGATACTTTGTACTGAAACTGACATCGGAGTTCTGCGAGCGTCCCTCCACACGCACAATACCCTCTGAATCGAGGAATGGGCATAGTCTTCCACAACTGGGTGAGCATACTTTTTCTTGGCTAATGAGTTCAATGTCATCCTTAGAGTCTTACTGAACTTGCTTCAAACACAGCCCTCGTGAATGCTCCAACTCTGCTGTGCTTAGTGGTTCAACACATCGCTTATCAGCTGACGACTTCAGATTCGTAATAAATCTAACTATATAGGCCACGACTCTCTGATCCTCGGACCAGGAGGAGAACTTCGCAATACGATCCTGAATACTGAGGTCTTGAAATTGACATACAAATGAAATGACACTCGTAATCTTCAGTTCCATTTCACGTTCTTGTTGGTGTGGTACAGGGTCCTCACTTGGCCAGTAACTCTCTTCTGATGTCAATCATTCCAGTCCTTGTCGCTACTGCAAATGCCCAACAGGTGTCAAGCCCCTGGAAGCACAGTCATCCAAATTGTCTCGCAATTAAATATATNGAATTGCCTTAGAACTCAGACAGACAAACAAATACAAATAGGCGTCTGTCATCTTAGCATTACGAAGGTTAGATTCTTTGATTGCAAAGGGACCTCAAAAATCAATAACGACTGCAAGAAAAGGTCTAGCTGACTATACTCTTCTGCTGGAAAGATTCCCCACAACAGGCTGTGTTGGAGTAGCATTGAATCAAAAACATCACATTGTTGTTTTCACAGCACTTTTTCCTGTCACAATCCAATACTACTTGTGAATTGCAGACAGAATACCACTGGTGCCATCACGTACGTATGAAGTATGGTAGAAGTCAAGCACCAGGTTCGTAACATGACTTTTCTTGGGCAGTAGCACTGGATATTTTGTACTGAAACTGACATCGGAGTTCTGCGAGCGTCCCTCCACACGCACAATACCCTCTGAATCGAGGAATGGGCATAGTCTTCCACAACTGGGTGAGCATACTTTTTCTTGGCTAATGAGTTCAATGTCATCCTTAGAGTCTTACTGAACTTGCTTCAAACACAGCCCTCGTGAATGCTCCAACTCTGCTGTGCTTAGTGGTTCAACACATCGCTTATCAGCTGACGACTTCAGATTCGTAATAAATCTAACTATATAGGCCACGACTCTCTGATCCTCGGACCAGGAGGAGAACTTCTCAATACGATCCTGAATACTGAGGTCTTGAAATTGACATACAAATGAAATGACACTCGTAATCTTCAGTTCCATTTCACGTTCTTGTTGGTGTGGTACAGGGTCCTCACTTGGCCAGTAACTCTCTTCTGATGTCAATCATTCCAGTCCTTGCCGCTACTGCAAATGCCCAACAGGTGTCAAGCCCCTGGAAGCACAGTCATCCAAATTGTCTCGCAATTAAATATATNCCGCTACTGCAAATGCCCAACAGGTGTCAAGCCCCTGGAAGCACAGTCATCCAAATTGTCTCGCAATTAAATATATCGCCAGTGAATTGCAACTTTATTTTCCTGAATGTGTGCTCCCCTGTTTGCCACAAAGGTCTTCAGTGTGTGCGGAGCCATCCAGATCCATGCTAAAGTTAACAGTTGAGTCATACCATGCGTTAAAACTGTAATGTGCTTTGAGAGAATAACTTCTGCTGTCTCAATCAATTTCAAAAGATGTGGTGCTCCGAGCAACTCTAGACGAGGAAGGGTGACAGTTTTCAGTGGTGCTACTCCAGACTTTCCAAGTAAAAGATGTACCCTTGTCTCCCCTGCTGCCCTAGCTTCTTAGATATACGACCGCTGTATAGCCATAATTCGAGGCATCACTGAATCCATGAACCTGATAGGCTACTTTGTTTGCTGGAGATACAAGGCGGGGAATGCAGACTTGGCTGAGAACTGGAATCTGGGTAATGAATCGTTGCCATTCCTCCTTCACCTCATCAGGTGGAACTGCATCCCAGTCAAGGCCCAGAAGCCATAGCTTCTGAAGGAATGGCTTTGGTTGGAACACAACTGGTGTAATCCAGCTTAAAGGGTTGTAGATTTTTGCAATTTTAGAGAGGATGGCATGCTTGGTTATGATTGCAGTTGCTTGGTGAATGTGGTATGAGAATGCATCACTGATTGCATCCCTCTTGAGGTCTAGCACCTTGATCACCTCCTTGTCTTCCTGAAGACTAATTGGACACACTCTGTGACACTCTGGTACGGCCTCCGTTACAGACTTACAGTTGCTTGCCCATCTCCTTAACTCAAAACCTCCCTGCTTAAGTAGTTCAATTAGTTCTCTGCAAGGTAAGAGTTTCTGAAATTGAGGATGTACCGTTTATAATATCATCTGCGAAGATTTTCTCCATTACAACTCTTGCCGCTTAAAGGTATTTGACCTGTTCATCTATGGCAAGCTGCTGTAGAGCTCTCATGGCTAAAAAAAGGGGCAGAAGCGACACCATACGTCACAGTATCGTGTGGGTATGTCTGGATTGGTAGTTGTGGATTCTCTCCAAACATAATTGCTTTATAGGGCTTGTCTTCTGAATGTACAAATACCTGACAGTAAATGTTACATTTATCTATGGTAAATTCTACTGGATGGAGACGGAAATGAGTTATGATTTCAACTACATCCCTTTGTAGTTTCGGCCTTGCCATTAACACATCATTGAGTGAGTTTTCAAAGTCTGTTTATTCTGCACTTTACTAGGCGCAACCGAATTTGAACTTGTTTTTGAGCCATTATCAAACGTGTTTTACACAATCACGAGACACGAAACNACTTTACTAGGCGCAACCGAATTTGAACTTGTTTTTGAGCCATTATCAAACATGTTTTACACAATCACGAGACACGAAACGAAGGAATATAACCAATAAACGATAGAACGAACGTGGTCGCACCACAAAGGCACCATAACCTGGCCCGATCTGCAAGTACATTTACTGTCACGAATAAATGGAAATATACCAATTTACCAGCTTTACCACATAAAAAATGTGTGACTGCAGACTGTATTTTCTATCTAAATCACTGATACTGCCCGGAGGACCAAAATGTTAACCATTTTTGACAGTTTGGTCGCATGACGTCCGGCCGAACNTAAATCACTGATACTGCCCGGAGGACCAAAATGTTAACCATTTTTGACAGTTTGGTCGCATGACGTCCGGCCGAACTGAATGCAAAATAACTCTTGAGTTTCATTTCAAACACCTGAGTTCGCCATTGTGCATTATGGCGAAGCACGCAATAAACAAAAAAAAACACTTTGTGGCCGTGAAAAATAACAGCATTTACACAAAGTTATCCCAACAAAAAAACTAAGCAGAAAGAACAATTTGCAAATAGCTATAAGCCCTGACACATAACCTAGCACTAAGTATATCAACAAGTTCATTCTANTAAATCACTGATACTGCCCGGAGGACCAAAATGTTAACCATTTTTGACAGTTTGGTCGCATGACGTCCGGCCGAACAGAATGCAAAATAACTCTTGAGTTTCATTTCAAACACCTGAGTTCGCCATTGTGCATTATGGCGAAGCACGCAATAAACAAAAAAAAACACTTTGTGGCCGTGAAAAATAACAGCATTTACACAAAGTTATCCCAACAAAAAAACTAAGGAGAAAGAACAATTTGCAAATAGCTATAAGCCCTGACACATAACCTAGCACTAAGTATATCAACAAGTTCATTCTAGTCTTCAGGAAATATGTAACGAGTGTTCTTGACACCTTCTGCCTTCTTCACATGACTTTCAAGCTGAGCGAAGTACTTGTCAGGAAGAGAAACTGTTGATGATATAACTGCATGGTATTGTGATCAAGGAACTATATAAAATGTCATGTTGAATGGAGGCATAAAAATTCTTAAATCTCACCGATGAAATGTGTTAGTAAGTAAATATACATAAAGCAATAGCTAAGCCAAGAAGATACACATGTTGCCACTGTGCAAAGGACTTAAAATTTTTCATGAAAATAATGCAAGCCAATGATTGTACAAAGTCTACTGTAGAACTTACTCATATGGATGTTCTTCCTCCCACTGCTGGAAAATTGCATGTAAAACAGTGTTGCTACTGTGGAAAGATCTTCAGCAAAAGCTGCCATGCTCTGAGACATGAGAGAACCGCCTGTACGAAGAGTCCTTTTTGCGCCATGAATCATTGCGACAATGGGCACATGCAGTTTATGCAAGGTGATTATTGAAGAACCACATCAAGAACTGCAAGGATTCATCTTTTTGAGAGCCAGCAAGTGATGTCAATACCCCCTGCTGCATCAATAGTTACTGATTTCACAGACTATTATGAGTGTACAGTTAATGCTAATGATGGAATGAGAAACCTGCGGGGTTTGGTAGAGTCAGTATGTGTGGAATGTACACTGGCAAGACGTTCATGTGAAATCGACGATAATAAAGACTATAGTTTTAAAATGCATGGATAGTGGACTGCATACAAAACATTAATTCTGTCGACATGTACAAATTTGGAGACGGTTGGCGAACTGAAGGATTGGGATTGATCTACGAATTGGGATTGTCGAAGGTAGTGCTGAGCTGATACAGATTTTTACTGATACCAGTACAAAAAGATACTTCCTAGCCAATATCCGATACCGATACAATGGACATATGAGTAATGAACTGAAGGACTTATATTAGCACTAAAAGTATTTTTGAAATCTGTGTTAAAGTCATTGTCGCACTCTGTACTATTTGATGCTTTAAGTAAACATACAAAACAATAGGTAAATTAATTTCACATAAATTCTTTAAAATCTGAGAATAAANATTTGATGCTTTAAGTAAACATACAAAACAATAGGTAAATTAATTTCACATAAATTCTTTAAAATCTGAGAATAAAAGCAGTACTGAAAAAAATACTTTTAGTAATATATTTTTAATCTTAGTTCAGGGCAAATTAAAGAATTTGTTTTAAACTTAAAAAATATTAAATCTACAAGGTTGTGTACCACATTTCTCTACATCAGCTATACTCAAAGTGTGTTCCGCGGAGCCCTGGGGCTCCGCGAAGCCTTTCTGGGGGGTCCACGAAAATAGGTACTGATCATAATTAATAAAATACTAAAGGGGTACTATAAGGTTTCAGAGGAAAAATCCGTCAAAAGTTTAATATTACGTATCTACAAAAAGTTAAGACACGAACTAAACGAGCGACGCGAGCCGCGCCGCGTGACTCACCGCGTCCGTGTTTTGTTTGCAGACAGCGTCAGACGACAGCAGTCATCTCGTGTGAGACATGCGCTCAGTTCAATCGTGTTTATTGTTATTAGTGGTTTTGAAATCCTATGATAATATTCGTCATAATATTGTACTTACAATTCAATTATTAATAACGAAGAATGGAGCGCTGGTTTAAAGGCCTTAAAGTTGGTGCAACAAAATCTTTCACCGATAGTTCAAAAGTGGTACTCCCAGGGAATGTAGCAACTTGCGATCAAGACAGTATTGCGGCGACGTCAAGCTCTACTACAGTTTCAAGTAATACGAGTAAAATATGTAACGACACATTAAAGGCGAAAAAAAGAAAATATGATGAATCATACCTCAATCTCGGATTTGTTGATTCTAACGGTTCACCTCTCTGTATGTTATGTAGTAAACTGCTTCCTAATAGTTCTATGGTACCTGCCAAGATGCGCCGACATTTAGAAACTGTACACCCCGAATTTCAAGACAAGACTGAAGACTTTTTTATGCGTAAAAAAGAACAATTATTGAAGAGTCAAAAAACCATGATGCATGCGACCCAAACTGTGAATGAAAAGGCCACAGAGGCATCGTATTTAGTTAGCTATCGCATTGCAAAGGCAGGTGAAGCGCACACTATCGCTGAGAATTTAATAAAACCATGTGTGTTAGATATAACAAAATGTATGCTCGACGATAAATCTGCAAAGCATCTTTCTACAGTGCCGCTTTCAAACGATACCGTTTCGCGCCGAATTCATGATCTGGCAAGCTACGTCAAACAAGAACTAATTGCACGCTTACAAGGAAAACCATTCGCCTTGCAAATGGATGAGTCGACTGATGTTGCTGGTCTGGCCATCTTGCTGGTTATTGTGCGATATCCATATAAATTTTCTTTTGAAGAAGACATGCTCATGTGCTCACCACTGCCTACTGACACTACCGGAGAAGAAATTTTTAATAAACTTAATATATTTTTTGAAGAAAACCATCTTAATTGGAATGATTGCATCGACATTTGTACTGATGGCGCCAAGGCAATGACCGGTAAAACAGCAGGAGCTGTATCTCGAATAAAAAGTAAAGCGCCTAATTGTAGTTCCAGCCATTGTATTCTCCACAGACAGGCACTCGCGATTAGGCAAATGCCACCAAATCTAAAATTGGTTCTGGATGAAGCGGTAAAAATAATTAATTTCATCAAATCACGTCCACTGCAATCCCGATTGTTTTCATTGTTGTGTGAAGATTATGGTAGCAAACATAAAACACTTCTGTTTCATACAGAATTGAGTTGGCTATCTCGGGGTAAAACTTTAACAAGGCTATTTGAACTCAAAGCAGAGTTACAAACATTTTTTACAGATAAATCATTTAATTTGAAAGACCGTTTGTATGATAGAACTTGGTTGTTCAGACTAGCTTTTATGGCAGATATATTTCAAAAGTTGAACGAATTAAATTTGTCATTACAAGGTAAACAGACAACAGTGTTCAACGCTAGTAACAAAATAACTGCATTCAAAAGAAACTTGGAGTTTTTTATTATTTGTGTTGGTAAGAGAGTCATAGAAACCTTTTCATTGCTCAGTGAGTTCGTTATAGACTCAGAAATCTTGCAAGATGATTTGTTTGAAGAATTGGTCCAATATCTCAACTCCGTACACGCACCTTTTGAGACGTATTTTCCTGAAGAACAGTATACAAAAATTAAAATGAATTCATGGATTTTAAATCCTTTTGTATCCAACTTGCAAAAGCCTGAAAGTATTTGAAACAAGATTTATGAATCATTTTTGGAAATGACATCAGACACAAGTATGGAATCACTATTCAAAACAATGCCTCTGAATGATTTTTGGTGCAGAATTCGTGATGAGTATCCAATTCTTGCCTCAAAAGCCCTGACTGTTCTTCTCCCGTTCCCAACTACATACTTATGCGAGACAGGATTTTCAACCTATGTAGCTACAAAAACAAAATACCGCAATAGACTGAATGCCGAACCTGACATGAGACTTCAACTCTCTTCTATCGAGCCTGACATCAAAGAATTGATGAAAAATAAACTATTTCATACCTGCCATTAATTATTTTAATGATTATTAACATAATTTGATTATTAATAAAGAATTACAAATAAATCGGGGTTTAATTATTCTAGGGTTCCGTCAAATACTCCGCTTCCCAAAAGAGTTCCGTAGCCAAAAAAGTTTGAGAACCGCTGCTCTACATAATTCAGCTTTGTTTATACTCAGAAAATTATAAATTATTATAATCTATAGTTTTTTAATTCAGCACACCCTTATTTTACTGAGAGTAAAATTGAACCACTGCCAGTTGCCAGGTAATGAATGGCAGATTTCATATTGCTTTTAAAAGATTTATCTGAAATAACAAGGTGGAGCTGCAGTGTGACACCTGCAAATACAGGCTGTAGATGATAATCTCTTACAGTGCACTGTCGCAGCAGGCCACTGTGGGGTGGGAGCTGCAATCTCACACTTTCCATAGATGATTATCTCACAGCATGGTAGCTTCTCTGGCCCCTTAAACATTGTTGAGTGACAGTCTAGCAATTTAGTTCTTGGAATAAGAACAGCAACTGCTGCTTCAAAACAGCAGCACTTGAGCTTGTCATACTCCAAAGTCGGCACCCTATTATCCTCTGGTGGGCCAAGCATAAATGAAAACTTCCATCTCAAGTTCAGACAGGTTCACATTGTGGAGGAGGATTGCAAAGGATTGTGGTTGATTGCTGTGGATTGAGGAGGATTGGTATGGATTGGTGAATTGGTGTGGGTTGCTGTGAATTGTAGAGGAGGATTGCGGTGCTAATTGATGGAAAGATTGCGAGATTTATTGAAAAACAAATCTTTAGTTGTTTTTTTTTTTCCCATTTCTTTTTTTGGTTGAAGGTTATCCAAGGTCATGGGTATAGGGTCAAGGCCACAGATGTGGGGTCAAGATGGTCACCCAGGTCTAACATGGTGGTCGGAGTCATCAGTGCCACCTAGGTGATAAAGTAAACAAATGCCAAAAAAAAAAAACTATGGCTGGGAGTGCATTCGACAGAATGAATATGGGTGAAAGGAGTGGAGACCTGCCAACTAATTAACCAATGAGAAACATTGGTAGGGGTGGGAAATGTTATGACAGTGTGATTGATTGGAAGGGGGTCAGTCATTTGCTGAACGCTGTTCTGTGGAAACCTAAAAATGTAAATTTTCAAAAATAATTTTTTTATTAATTTTTGGAGGTTCTTAATTTTTTTATATTCTTTTGTCATTCTTTGGGTTTAAGGTAATGCAAGGTCACGGGGTCAAGGTCACCTGTATCCAATATGGCGGCTAAGATGGTTGGCAGAACCAAGATAGCTAACGGTTGTTCCCGGCTCCGATCCTGATCCCGTGTATCGATTTGGCATATTATACCCTATGTCTATAAACCAATATGGCCACCCTGCTCTGCCATTGAGAAGCAAGCTTCCCAAATCTCTTCCGATGGACCGAAAAGTGTCTTTCTGCAGCTTGTTTTTGCAAGTGGGATGCTCGGTGCCTCTTCATGTGAACAATTATAATTTAACAATTAAATGTGGTCAAAGATAATTTTATTTTTCTTCTCATTAACAGATTAAAAATTTTATTCGACGAGCTATGGAAATTTTTGTAAGTCAGATATGATGTATTTCCCCCATTAGTAATAATTACTTCATCATGTGATGTGAGAAAAGTATAAATTTGCGTCCATCATATTTGCAAGCTTCAGAAATAAATGCAAGTATTAACTTTTTCACTGAAGTAAGAAGCCACTTCAGTGATTTTATGCTATTTAAATGTAAGGTAGCTTTGAGATTGATTTGGGCAGTAGCCACTGTGTTTATAAGCTGTGCTCTCTCTCACCATACTCATTGCATAGAAACACAAATTTTGTAAACATGCATTACACTGTGTTTATTGGGGGAAAAGTATTATAATTGTTGGCAAATTCACGCTATTATGAAGTTACGGTGAACTGTGCACACTGAACTGTCTGCTATACGAGCAACATCTATACGGTGCAAGTATCAATTGCTGGTTGATGTAGGACACGAGTTTTGATATATGATGTACATAACCTTAATAATACACAAAAAATACACCTTGGTGCATGATGTATATTTTATATTATTGTGATTTCAAATTTAAACTTTGTTTACCATGACGTAACGTGTTTTTCCAATTATGGGTTTGGTTGAAATGGTTCGTAACAAGCCAGCAAAATGTCTAGAGAAACTAACTTTGTTAGCATACAGAGCTATATGTTACATTCATAACCTGCCCGATGCAACTATGCTACGATTGCACTACGTGATTCAAAGCCTGTGTGTGTAAGGATGTTAAAAATTACACCGAAAGTCAACTTGAATTAATTTGTATCAGTGCACACATATTTTACTACCGAAAATAAAACTAAGAATGGGAAAGGTTCGTATGTCACGAAATTACAGTTAAACTCCGTTAAGACTTTTTTTGAAGGGACTGAAAAAAATAATGCTTATTAACCAGAAAAACTCTTTTAAAGAATTAAATTACAAATGTGCATATAGCCAAGTTGCAAAATTATTCAACTTATTAAGCAGAAGAATTTCTTAAGTGGTAACTTCCTGACATGGTTTCACTGTATAGATAAAGTAGCAGCAATGTGAAAATGTTGAAGCAGTGTTTTGAACACATTTAAAGTGATATTTTTGTTTTAATTATGGAGGTGCTGTTATTATTATTTTGAACATACTAGTGATTTTCCTTTTGATAATTGAAACTGGCATTTTGAAAGAAGTGCTCCAAACGCAGAGGATTAATTTGTAGTGTAACAGCTAGATCTAAGTTTGTAACATAAAACACTATGTCGTTTCTAGCTCTAGTCTCATTTCTTTTGGCATATACAGTCATTATTCTGTACTTCTTTTTTGTTTTCATGTTTTATACCTAACCTGGGTTATTTTGATTTTCTCGTCCAATTTTTTTTATGGAAAAATTCCATTCTTTTACACCCCTTCTCCTAACCTAATATTAACAGAATTGTAATTCGGTTTCTTTGATGGGTGCAACATTGTGTATTCTTTATTAATTTTTTGAACAGAGCAGAGCGATGCTGATGTGGAGGACAATGTTGATCAAGACATGAAGAGTTCCAAGCCAACACNATTTTTTGAACAGAGCAGAGCGATGCTGATGTGGAGGACAATGTTGATCAAGACATGAAGAGTTCCAAGCCAACACATGATGTTGGCGAGTCTGGCTACAGTTCTGAAAAGGTAGCTAATGAGGACTCTGCAATAGATAGCCCACTGCTGAATGGAGACTCAATGCTGGCAAGCCCTGCGTCACCTCAGGCACTGTCCATAGAGACTCCAGGTGGTGCCACAGGGATTGCACCTTTGTCTCCAAGTTCTGTCTCGTCTGAGATGAACTTGGAGTGTGCCGGGGGGCCAGTATCTCCTGGAGACTCGACCGACCGACCAGTATCCCGCCTGGAGTTCCATCGTGCCACAGACTTGCTGGCCAGCGACTTCTCCCGGCTGTCGCTAGAAAGCAGTGCCTGCCGTGCATTGGTCCCTGCACCTCCACCACCCCCACTACCGCAGGCTGGGAGCATCATACCACTGGAATGGCAGAATGGCCACGTGCAAGATGAGGAGGAAGAGGACGAGGAGGAGGAAGAGTTGAGCAAGAGCAGTGGAAGCAGCAGTAGTGGTAGCAGTGTGGGAGGAGCCAGCGATAGCAGCTGGAGCCACACGCTGGCCCAGCGCTACCAATGTGAGGAGGGCGACACCTCTGTGCAGTCCTGCCTCAGCCAGTTCACTTCTGTGGAGCTCATGACCGGCAATAACAAGGTGGGCTGTGAGAACTGCACTCAGGGCATCAACCGAGGTTAGTAACCACCTTTGTTTCTGTGTAACTATTAACAGCTATCTCTTACATGGACTGATAATTGTGGGAGCAAGGGCATGGTGAGAGTAACAGTCATGCATGCATCAAATGCATCAGTGCCCTGTAAATAAGTAGTTCAAAATTGGNCAAGGGCATGGTGAGAGTAACAGTCATGCATGCATCAAATGCATCAGTGCCCTGTAAATAAGTAGTTCAAAATTGGCTCAAAACATTATATTCTTTTTGTGGCCCTATGGTTTCATTGGTTGAATGTCTCTCCAATGACCTCTAAAAGTATTTTGTGCCTCCAGCTTGTGTTTTTTTATTTATTGTTAGTGTGAATGTGGGCTAATTTTAAAATATCCTAAATCTTTGTATTTCAAATCTGCAAGTAATTTGAGAGCTGTATTGTAGATATAACCTTTATGTGTTCATCCTGAATATCTCTCTCTTCAAGGAAACTTATTGGGAATATTATACATTACTTTTAAGAATTTTTTTCCCTGTCTCTTTAGCTTTGATGTTGAGCATTATGTTGCCGTTGATCCACCTGGTAAATGGCTGCCAAATATGCAGTTTCGTATACTGTCAGGGTTTCAGCTAACTGATCCTGGAGGAAATGCAGAAGAGGTTGGATAGTGTTGTCCCGCACGCGTGCCCCCATTTCACAGCACAGTGGGCAATAAGGAGAGGTAATGGTGTTGTAACACATTACTCTCCAAAGCATAAACATTTACTCACCATTTCAAAGTGACTGTGTCAAGTCTTCTTCTGACCCAGACTTCTCACATGCAGAAGCCATGCTGTGAGCAATGAATTATTATCGCTGTCACCATCACCATCACTGCTATCTGCTCCTAAATTTATGTCCAAACTACCTCGATAAATTGTATTCTGGTGGCACATATAGGATGGTAGTTGGAGAACAGTGTGACCATGAGCTGCTAGTTTTCTCTCTCTCTCGCTCTCTCTCTCTCTCACACACACACACACACACACACACACACACACACACACAGTGAGTGTGGGTGTGGTAGCATGTGTGTGTGCTTGTGTTTTAAGTCATCTTTGTGCATAGATTCATCACAAAGTTCACCTTTCTTCTGTAGCCATGATATATCAGGCTTCAAAGACTATTTTCAATGTAGTTTATTACTTGCATGGAGTAGTAAGGTGCATTATCCAATACTAAAACAGATTTTTTAAAAATTTACGTTGTTAATTTGACTATTAACAGATTGGGCAGGGTATACAAACTGCACATCGTCAACTTACCCATTCCTTCTCCTTGCATGTATTGCAATTAATGTTTTAGCCAAACCACTGTTTGCACGTACAGGACATTGTTCGTCATGTCACAAACAAAATTGGGAACCCAAGATTGAACCCAGCTTTCATTCAGGAGAACTATTTTGCAGCCAATTTCATGGAATTGTCTTATTTTTAACTTAAATAGTTATGTTGCCTTGTCACAATACCCTCTCTCTGTACATGTATTTTATGCTTAGACTGACACTTTATCTGTTTGTAACCCATATTAAAAAAAAAAATCTTTTGAGTGATTTTCTTCCTCATGGATAATTTATTTTACTTTTTACTGCTGGTAGTAAATTTGTGATTTTTGGCACTTTTCTCGTGTACGTAAAAATCATGAAAAGTGTTTCAAATTACACATTGATCTGTCATCAACAGAAACTATAGTGTGCCTGGTCTGGTTGCTCATTTCTTCCCCAGAATGGATAACTGTTAATTTTGGGTCGTATTCATTACATCTTTTTTTTTTCCCTTAGGTATTGATTTTATGGTTGTTTCACTGATACCGGTATAAAATTCTGTGTTGCGATTTGATTGGTTTCTTAAAAAAAAAAAAAATTATTTGCTTCCTGGTCATATTTTTGGTAACATGGCTAATTACCTCGAATTCTTCACTCTATATNAAAAAAAAAAAATTATTTGCTTCCTGGTCATATTTTTGGTAACATGGCTAATTACCTCGAATTCTTCACTCTATATAAATAACTTTTTTCTTCGGAGGCAACATTTTACTTTCCTGACAGTTTTAAAAATATGGAGATAGAAGGAAAATTATGAACTATTCTTGTACTGTAAACTGTCACTGAAATTTCATTATTTACACATACAAATTATTATTTTAGGATGGATACCACTGCTGCCCAGAACCTATTAGCAGCAAGACACTTCCTCTGTCGCCAGTCCCTCTCCACAGGTCGCGCCTCTTATCCCACAACCCCATCTCACCTGCATCTAGGGTCGGAGAGCTTACAATCCACAGAAGAACTGTTTTCATTTTAATTTTACAGGAGACCATACAAAAATTTTGCTAAGTACAGACATGTGTAGAAGTCAAAAAGATATTTTATATGAGCATCTTATGTTTTCAAAAAAAATCAGTGTACTAAAAGAAGGTGCTCTGGGTGTAAAATGGAGGTCGTATGAATGTACAGTATGTTAAAATATTAATGCATATAAATGCCAGACTACTGTCTTGTCAAATTACGTGCTGACACAAAATCAAGGAACTTGCTCAGTGAGGTGGAAAATTATGCCTATTTTATTGTATTGGTGTGGGTAGATAACAGTTTTGAGATAGAACCTTTAACAGTGTACCACAAGCAACATACAGTGGTACAGCAAGAACAATGAAAGTTCAGATACAAACTAAGGCAAATTACAAACTTGGATAAATTCAGTAGAACACAGTTATAACATTTCTCAAGGGCCTAAGACATGTCAACCTTATATAAGGGAAATCTTTATAAGAGTGTTATTTTTGAAATGAAAAACCCCCCTCACCCCTTTTTTTTTTTTGGGAACAGTAAAAAAGTTGGTTGGAAAATTGGAAGAAAATATGGCAAAAACTAAGGTGTTTGCATTTATTTTTGTTATTGTCACTGCTGGATGCATTTTATAGAAGACATCTTCATGACCTGGGATTCAACTGAGGACCGTCTCAACTACATCCTCAACAACCTTACCTTGCACAGTCTGCTTAAGTTCACCTGGACCTACTCTAAATCACATGCCATATTTCTGGATGTGGTACTAGCCCTTCACAGTGGGAAAATTGAAACAGCTATTCACAGTAAACCCACCAACAACCTTCAATTTGAACAGCTACCATCCATTCCATGTCAAGAAATCTCTGCAGTACAGTCTTGTCACCAGAGCTAAATGCATTTGCTCCACTCAAACTGACTCAAGCAAGCAGTGTGATATGATGAGAATAGCCAAAGAATTTCTCAATATAGGCTACCGCATATCCCTAGTTTATAAACAGATTCAGTGTGCCACATAAACCACTGATCCTCAAACAAAAATCAGCAGCTTGGACATCCCTCTGGTTGTCCCTTTTTACGAGGGGATTGAAAAACTCAAAACATTTCTCAGCTGCAGACACAAAATTCTGGCCTCATCACCACTCACTCAAAACTACCCAGATTGGTCTTCAAACGACCCCCCAACCTTCAAAACAAACTGGTGCACCCCAAATTGCAGCCCAACAACGCCAGTCAGTAATATCTCCACCCCCATGGGATCTCATTTTTGCAAGTAGCCTATGTTGTAACTCTTGTGCTATGCACCAATTCTCCACCTCCTTCGAAAGCAGGCTCACCAACCTTATATAGAATACATATACTTATATAGAATTTAAATGATTCTGGATGCTATTGCCTGTTCTTTATGTGACCTTTAATATTTTCTAACTATTTAAATTCATTAAATTTAATCTTAAATAATTAAATTTTTCTGTTATGATCACTTAGCACCACAATTGTTATGAAACTCTTGCAAACAGTTCTGATTCGAAACACACAAGAAACTCTTGGAATTGTGTAATATGCATTTTAACATAGAAATGCNTCTTGCAAACAGTTCTGATTCGAAACACACAAGAAACTCTTGGAATTGTGTAATATGCATTTTAACATAGAAATGCATATACCTTCCCTTTTGATATAACAGCGTAAACTTTATATTGCTAAACATATTCCAGCATCACTCTTGTGTACCATGCCTCCCTAAATTTAATGCAGGGGAAAAAAAATTAAAGTGTCCAATAGGTGCCCTGAAAATCTGTCCTTAAAGTGTGTTGAAATATTCTAACATATNTCTTGCAAACAGTTCTGATTCGAAACACACAAGAAACTCTTGGAATTGTGTAATATGCATTTTAACATAGAAATGCCTATACCTTCCCTTTTGATATAACAGCCTAAACTTTATATTGCTAAACATATTCCAGCATCACTCTTGTATACCATGCCTCCCTAAATTTAATGCAAGGGAAAAAAAATTAAAGTGTCCAATAGGTGCCCTGAAAATCTGTCCTTAAAGTGTGTTGAAATATTCTAACATATCTATCAAAACTAGCCCAAATAGTAGATAAGGTTGCAAGTAGGTTGCTAAGGCTACCAAAAATTTATAAAAGGACTACTCTGTGAGTACTTCAATTCCTGTCCTTTTATATATTCCAAATAGTAGATAGTGCTTAGATTTTATTACGTGTATGCTTGGGCATCTTAAACTATTTACGCCATTTTAAATTTGTCCCTAGAAAAATGTTAAATAGGAATTCTACTGGTTTTGGTGGTAAACAGTTATTTTAATCTGCTTAATCTTGTACTTCTAAATTGTCTTTAAAAACTGTTGCTAAACAGTAATTTTCTTATTTGTGTCCATTACTCTTACTTCATCCATTGGCTGTACCAAGACAATGACCTAAAGATTGCAGCTAATTTATTTACCTTTTCATGCTCTCTCTCACTTAAAATTTAGGGAGGTTTTACTGATGAGTAAATATATATGTTTCAGCAAGATTGTTGGTTACTGTAATTGGTTGGTTATGCAGCATGTGTGCGTATGTGCAGGAAAGGAGGGCAAGATGGTGTACACGAATGCCACCAAGCAGCTGCTGGTAAGTGCTCCCCCAGCTGTGCTGATCCTGCACCTTAAGAGGTTCCAGGTGCTACGAGCCATGTTCCGCAAGATCTCCTGCCATGTGCGCTTCCCAATGGTGCTCGACCTCGCCCCCATCTGTTCTGTCAAGTGCAAGGTGAGCAGCTCAGCACTCTGGGTCGGCAGAACACGAGATATGCCATGTTCGGTTTAAATATGCTATATAAACTTTGCAACATTTCACATCTTGATAGATTCTCAAGACCTCGCCGTTAAGAGCTGCCCAAATATCCTCACACTCACTCACTCTCACTCACTCACTCACTCACTCACTCACTCTCACTCACTCACTCACTCACTCCACATCTTGACTAGGGAAAATTTTGAGTCTACATCACAATTTTCTTGTCTGGCGGAAAATAATTTTCTCCTAACATTTCCGGGAAACATTTTGTTCACGTCCATATGTTGTTCCATCTAAAATACACTATCTGTGAACGTTTCGTACTCTGCATATGCAGAACTTCGTATGTGAACTGTGTCACTCAATTGATAAATAAAAGTATATAACAAATACTCTGGAACTTGAACTTATTTCTTAATTAATCAGCGTCCATTTTACTGAGTCTCGTGTACTACCTTTGAGCTAGCCGTGGCAACTTAACGTATAGCGTTATAACTGTAGCGCCCAACGTTATACTGTTACAAAATTAACTAAGCAATATAAATGACACATTTTATCGTTTTAAAAATATTGACGCGTGACGTCTGTGATTGATGGGGATGTCACAGTAGGACTAGTTTTAGGTGTGTCTGTNCGTTTTAAAAATATTGACGCGTGACGTCTGTGATTGATGGGGATGTCACAGTAGGACTAGTTTTAGGTGTGTCTGTCAGACACACAGCTGGCTGTCAAGATTGACTTACGGTTTGTTCACTGAAGCCCGGCCGGTATACAACCTAGAGCACGTGGTTTGGTGGCTTGGTACAAAGTCTGGAGTGTGCCGAATGAACTTGGGTATTACCGGCCTACACACCGCAACTGGTGTACCTTTGACGTGTGTTGCCTGGTGTAGCTCCTGGCTCTGCTTAAGTTAGGGTTGGTTCCTGCTGGAATTTCTGCCCAGGCTCGGGGCGAAGGTGGTGCTGTGGCGGGTGATGCAGGTAGAGGCCCGAGGAGGACTGCTGGCTCGGCTGAGGTGGCACCACGGGTTTGCGAGACCCAGTGGTACGTTGAGACCTTGGCGGAGGGAGACGACGAGGGCATGTGGTTCTCTGGCGGTCTTGAATGGGGGTTGAAATAAGGAGGGGGAGGGAGCTGGGATGTGAGACGACATTATACTGCAAAGTGCAGTTGGGGCTGGGTTACAGCCCAAGTTAAGCTTAAAGTTGGTAGTTTCCGTGCTAATAAGCAACCTGGTAACACTCCTACAAGTCATGTAGGTAGGTTCTACGGTCGGCCACGCAAGAGAGGAGCAGGCGATGAAGTGCCCTAACTAAGTATTAGCCGAGCCAGCCAGAGTCGTACCCGTGTACTCCAACCGGCAACAGTCCAGCGCAGTGGTTACAGCAGCGGGTTTACCCCGGAAGTCTGACGACGATGTGGGTGTGGACCAAAGGGGGGCAGACCTCCAGACCCAGTGTCTCACTCTTTCCAGCGACAGTTCAGCGCGGTGGATGAGTGAATTGACTGGACTGACTGACTAACTGCCTTGTGTTTGTGACCTAATGGTTGAGACTCTACCATACTGCACACCAGGTGTACAGTATGGGTGGCAGTTTAATGTGTATTGTTTTGACGTNTAATGGTTGAGACTCTACCATACTGCACACCAGGTGTACAGTATGGGTGGCAGTTTAATGTGTATTGTTTTGACGTACATGCACCGGGTTAAGGAAGCCCGCAGTCCTACACTAGGTTGGGAATGCCGCTCTCTCCTGCTCTTTCCTGGTGAACTGACGTCTATGGAAGTTGGAGTTCGTCACCCTTAGCAATGAGTACTCAGAAGTTAATGAAAGACGTGTTTACTCCGAGAGGAATAACACGGCCCATACTAACTCTTAATTTAACAAGAACTATAACGGAAGTTNTAATGGTTGAGACTCTACCATACTGCACACCAGGTGTACAGTATGGGTGGCAGTTTAATGTGTATTGTTTTGACGTGCATGCACCGGGTTAAGGAAGCCCGCAGTCCTACACTAGGTTGGGAATGCCGCTCTCTCCTGCTCTTTCCTGGTGAACTGACGTCTATGGAAGTTGGAGTTCGTCACCCTTAGCAATGAGTACTCAGAAGTTAATAAAAGACGTGTTTACTCCGAGAGGAATAACACGGCCCATACTAACTCTTAATTTAACAAGAACTATAACGGAAGTTNAAAAGACGTGTTTACTCCGAGAGGAATAACACGGCCCATACTAACTCTTAATTTAACAAGAACTATAACGGAAGTTAACCTACACAAACCAGGGTCTGAATTAACAAAGCATATGCGGCTAGGTAGCTATTATACTCACTAACCCCAACTAACTTGATGCTTGTTGTTGTCCAGGAGAGACTCTGTTACCACTTCCAGAAGGGTAGTGGGTGTAGAAAAGGGATGTTGACTTCTTCGGGGGCTTCTGGTGAAGGTCTTGAAGAGCGTTTTAGTAGGTCGCGATGACGTCGGTGTTAACAGAGAGCTCCAGCACTGGAAGTGGTGGAGCGAGCTGCTGAGAATAAACTGCCGTTCTGCGGAGCGTGAGCTTCGGGCTTCTGCGCTTAGCTGGTGCATTAGGCTGGCTTCTCTCACACGAGAGGGGTTGGCGTGATGTTTGATAATAAGGCAAACTAACTTAGTTGCCTTTGTCTGTACGTGTCCCCGCGTTTAGGAGTGTGCTGGTAGACTCTGGATGCAAGTTGTGTGAGGTTCACGCCCCGCCTGGGTTATGTGAATTCAACTGCAGATGAGGCAAAGTCGTGTTTATATTTACTTGTCAAAGAGTGTCACGTGTCAATATGATGCATTACTGAACATTTCTGCTAGATGGGATGTGGAGATTTGTTCAATTTTATGCACACCTGTATTACACAATTAATCATGAAAATCATACAGAACAACACATTAATTATATAATCAATTATTTTTGTACACGTTATAGAGTTTATCTTTGCGAACAGCAAAAACTAATGTCTACTGGGACTGCGAAACAGCTGTTCACGGAAATAAATAATTTTGCAGTCGTGCTTAAAACATCTACTTACATTGGTTGTGTAACAGTAAAAATACAGTGTATAAAATTGCTACAGTATAATAATTATTAAGATTTTAGTATATTATGAACGGTATACTATACACAGTATGTGTAACTACTTGCTACGGCACGTACTAGAGCCACTACCCACTGTGTTTTAGTTTTTATTNATACTATACACAGTATGTGTAACTACTTGCTACGGCACGTACTAGAGCCACTACCCACTGTGTTTTAGTTTTTATTCGTATTGTGGATGATTTTTGTCTGGAGCTGACAACAGTAAAAAAAAAAAGCAAAGTAAAATTAAGTTAAAATTATTNCGTATTGTGGATGATTTTTGTCTGGAGCTGACAACAGTAAAAAAAAAAAGCAAAGTAAAATTAAGTTAAAATTATTTTTACTTCAGTTGCTGTAACAAATATTAAACTGTCATTGCACCTGAATTGAAACTCAATAATATTATGTTCATATGTGAAAGCAGTCTGATGTATGTGAACAGATTCTCATGGGATAGCCGACATGACAAGTAATGGCTGCCACTTTCTCATCTACCCCAACCTTCACAGCATGACCATTATGCTATTCAAGGACAAAATTTGACCCTGTGCTTAATTACAGCATCCAGCGCTGTACTAAAAGTTCTAAGCATCAATGATGAATGCATGGGAGGTGCTGCCAGTTAGCATGCAATGTAAAACCACTAGCACCAGCTGTCCCTCAAATTCTTCCTAGACATTAGAACTCCCAGGTTGGACCTTAAAATTAATATTTAAGAGGTTCTGTTCCTTTTTGCAGGTTGAAAGCATACACTTAGTGATACAGAAAATTACATTTAAAGAGATCCCTTGAGTGTGTCTCCCATATACCTAATTAATTTTAATAGTGATAGATTTAATTTTTACTGGGGTATTTCTGTTTTTTCCAGTATGTTTTGGATTTTTTTATGGTTGTCCAGAATGCAGTCATAAATATGGTGCACTTATTAAATATGAGATTTGAAATGTCGTTCTGTTTAAGATTGTAAGGAAGATTCATGTTGTAAATACTATTAACTCCATTTTCAAGTGTAAAAATATTTTTTAATTAAAGTATATTTACAACTACATGTAAAATTAGTTCAGTATACATATTTTGTTATATTTTAGCCATGTTGATATCAGATTTACA
This sequence comes from Clitarchus hookeri, assembly GCA_002778355.1. Taxonomy (NCBI): domain Eukaryota; kingdom Metazoa; phylum Arthropoda; class Insecta; order Phasmatodea; family Phasmatidae; genus Clitarchus; species Clitarchus hookeri. The sequence goes on along the minus strand of NQII01000610.1, from coordinate 572,671 downwards.
TCCTTTTTGGTACATAGGGGTGTATTGATACAATAAAACCTCTATAATACAAACCTCAAAGGAGCTGAATTTTGGCAGTTTGTAATAATAGCTTTGTATTAATAAGTGTTTGTGTTTATTAAAAATTCTTATAAAATTTGAATCGTTATAATTTAGTGATTTTGCATNCTTTGTATTAATAAGTGTTTGTGTTTATTAAAAATTCTTATAAAATTTGAATCGTTATAATTTAGTGATTTTGCATGTTGGAACATGACATTCTTATCACCACCATGACTTATTTTTACCTGTGCTTTTGTTGTCACAGTGTTATACAAAGTAACAAATATTGTATAACATACACAAATTTGCTTAAATTAGNTACCTGTGCTTTTGTTGTCACAGTGTTATACAAAGTAACAAATATTGTATAACATACACAAATTTGCTTAAATTAGGGGAAAGAAGACAACTTTGTTTTAATGAGAACTTTGTAATACAGGTTTTTATTAATGAGGCTTCACTGTATGAGGTTATTAGGCTGTTTGCAGCCCTGAATAGATATTGTTACATAAATACTATTGTGTAAATATGATTGAAGTTTGTTTCTGTGCAAACTCTTTAACTTGCTTATTAATGTTTTTTGTGTATTTTAATGTTAAAAGTCTAACAATTTATATTACCCCCTTTTTTTCCCCCCCTTTGTTACATGAGTAACCTACTGGAGAATACAAGCATGTCCATAATAGATTGTAGCAAGTCGTAAGGAAGTTCTTACTCTCTGCAATATTGTTTATGGTATCATGAAATGACCATCGTATTATGTATGTACAGGAGTCGCCCACCATGAATCCGGAGCAGACACAGGTTCTGTATGCTCTGTTCGGAATCGTTGAACACAGTGGAACCCTCCATGGCGGTCACTACGTTGCCTATGTTAAGGTAGGTATAATCACTGGATGCAAAAATGATTCATGAACTGGTTTATCAGCAGGCAAAGAATTGATAGAATTATTTATATTGTTTTGAATTTTATGATTTTTCCTGTGAAGCATTATTCTTTATAAAACCTAGTACATATAATCAATTTCCGTGCAACCTATTCTCGGTTCTGTAGAAAGACTATGAAGATCAACTCAGGTTAATTGATTCTATTGATGCGCCACGAGTGCGGTCGTATACATATCTTAGCCTCT